>PVKE010020303.1:0-27616 GCA_004027555.1 Craseonycteris thonglongyai
TTTTCTTCTTTGCGAGCATGTGAGAAATTTTGAAAGAAGCAATGGTTGCCTTTTTAGATTTTTCCACATGTCTAGTGAAAACAGTCTGTTGAGTAGTTAAACTTAATTTTAGTTGATTTATTACTTTTTTTCTTACTTCACATTTAAGTGGATAATTCGTATCAAAAGTGGTATGACTTGTCTGAAAGTGACGTTCAACATTATGTTTTTTTGGCACTGCAATACTACTGCCACACAACAGGCAAACGCATTTACCTTTTAAATTAATGAAACAATATGATTCCTCCCAGTCTGTGTTAAAACTATAGGTTCGTTCTCTCTTATTTGGTCCACTCATTTTAGGACTAAAAAAATAAAAATAAAAGTAGTTATAGAACTACAATATCATATCCAATTGCCACCATAATAATAGATTACCTACCTCGCTTTTAGTTCATTTAAAATCGAATATATCAAAACACTGTGATCCTATCTAACTGTCACGACCCGATCAGTCCAGCAACCGCAATCAAAATGGCAACTTCGCGTCTCCCGGTTGGGTGGAGGAGAGTTTAAAGAGCGCAGCGGCTAAACAAAACGCGACATGTACAAAGGCGAAAGCTAGGGAAAAACTTATACATACGATATCACAAACATACCAACGAATATATTAAACCTGTGTAGATACTCAAACCATATTTTAAAATTCTAACAAATGTATAAAAATAAATTATAGTTTTGCTTAGTGTTTATGAAAAACTTCTGATGCAGTCAAATAATGGCGGGCGCACACAAAACGGGACGCACGGGGTTGGGAATCCCTGGTGTAAGTAGTCAAAATAAAAATAAGATCTTTGGGAAAGTATAGGTTAGACAGAGACCTAATTACACTTTCTCTTTGAAAGGGTAACGAGGTTTTGTGTGAATTTACAATGCTTTCTAAGAGGGTTTTTTGCATTTATTTTATTAAATGACCAATGAAGCCACAGTGCCTTTTATTCTATACAGTAGTTCTTCTTTATTCTTAGTTTCACTTTCTGTGGTTTCATTTTTCTGTGGTCAACCTCTGTCTCAAAATATTAAATAGAAAATTCCAGAAATAGACAATTTGTTTAAAAATTCATAAGTTTTAAATTGTGTGCCATTCTAAGTAGCATGATAAAATCTTGAACTGCCCTGTGTGGATGTGAATCAACCTTTTTCCAGTGTATCTACACTGTATATGCTACCCTCCCATTAGTCACTTAGTAGTTATCTGGGTTATCAGATTGATTATCATGGATTATTGTGTTTATGTTCAAGTAACCCTTAGTTTACTTACTAATAGCTCTACAATACAAGAGTAGTGGTGCTGGCACTTCAGATATGCCAAAGAGAAGCTGTAAAGTGCTTCATTTAAGTAAAAGGTGAAAGTTACTGACTTATTAAGGAAAGAAAAAAAATTGTATGTTGGAGTTGCTAAGATAAATGGTCAGAATAAAACTTTTATTCATGAAATTGTGAAAAAGGAAAAAGAAATCTGTTCTTCTTTTGCTGTCACACCTCAAACTGCAAAAGTTACAACTACAGTGCGTGATAAGTGATACCTTAAGATGAAAAAGGCATTAAATTGGTGGATGGAAGATGTGAACAGAAAATGCATTCCAATTGACTGCTGTGTGTTGTGCCAGAAAACACCGAGCCTGCACAAAAGACCTCAGCAATGGGTCCCCTGAAATGGGTGACCATGTTCACATAACATTTATTACAGTATATTGTTACAATTGTTCTATTAACTTTTGTTTTATTTTTGTTACTCTCTTACTGTGCCTAATTTATAAATAAACTTTATCTTAGTATGTATGTATACACATATAAGTATATACCGTACACACATATAGTGGATTCAGTACTGTCAGGATATATACAAATATGTAGCATTTTTTCCTAGGATGAGTGTGTGAACTTAATTGTCAGACTTGTATATGGGGTTCAGCACTATCTATGTTTCCAGGCATCCACTGGGGAGGGTTTGGAATATATTCCCCACAGAAGAGAGGGGACTATTATAATACCTTAAACTTTTGGGTTCCTCTATTAAGCAGAAGTCTTTCTTTATTTCAGGATTTGACCCCAAACTCTTCCTCGTTTTCCTCCTTGGACTTACGTTATTTTTTTGTGGAGACTTGCTAAGCAGGTAGGTTCCAAAGGTAGAGTGTGGAATGATGAGGCTTCGATCTACCCTGCTTGACTTTTATCATAAAAACAAGTGCTGCCATTCCCTTTTCTAGGACCCTTATGGTTAGGCCATTGCCTTCTTGGATGATTTTTAAAAATACTTTAGTATGAGTTAATGATTTTGTTTTTTTTCTTGTATTGAATAAGTTTGACAATAATTAATACCCCCCCCCCAATTTGGTTGACCCATCTTGTGATGGGATTTAGTCAATACATTAACCATTCTTTTCACCATTAGAAATAGTGTGTTAAGCCCTTATTTTTTTAACCACTCTTTTTACCATTAGAAATAATGTGTTAAGCCCTTATTTTTACTGGACTATGTGTTGATAAATTTCATGCTTTCAGAGATAAAGAAACAGACATTAACCACTTACTCATTTTATGCCTTTAGGAACCTATTAGCTAAGTTAGGTGAAAGTGCCAGGTACAACTATAAAGAAAACATAGATAACAAACATTAAACAAAAGTACAATAAACATTAACGTTGTATATATGTAAAAAGAATATTTGTGGAGTAGCGAATGTAAGATTAACAACTGGAGTTTGAAGTTGGACTGGAGAGAGGTGGATGGTAGTTCCTTATTTTGGGGATCCTAAGAGACAAACTCACAGGGAGGGAAGAATAACTGGATACAAAGAGTCTGGAATAAGAGTAGGAGGAGCTCTCTGTTCTTCTAGACCCTGTGTTTGGTTTATCCTACTGGATAATCAGTTCATTTCTAGTTTTCAGTCTCCATGAGGGCAGTATTCTTGTCCCTTTCTCCTCTCTAGAGAAACTGTACAGTTCTTCAGATGAAAGATTAATATTAAAAACTGAGTTGGGAGAGATGCTTAGGATGGGAGTGGGAGACTAAGCAGAGGTTTATTATTGGCATATTTTTGAGGGGACCTCATGCATACTAATTCTCAGTTTCTGGCAGCAACTGCATTGCATCAGTCTCTTCAGTTTTCTTTTTCTTTTTCTTTTTTTTTTTTGTTCTTGACAGAGAGAGAGGGAGAGGAGAGACAGAGACAGAGAGAAGGGGGAGGGCCCAGAGCAGTCTCTATAGTTGCACATCATTGGTTTTTCCACATAGTTTCCACAGGTGGGCACGGGGCTGCACAGGACAGGAACTGGGCCGGGGTATCACCCTGGTGAGAACTGAACTGGGGCACTCCCCAGTTCAGCATATGGGTCCACTCGGGCCGGGCCGGGATTCGATCCTCGGTCCCTGGGGCTGCAAAGTGAGTGCTTAACCCACTGAGCCATCCCGGCTTTCCCTCTCTTCAGTTTTCTGACCTCAAGTTTTGGCAAATACCTGTTCTAATCTTGTGTCTCTTTTTCTGTCTTATGGCTGGAATAGTTGTCCTGGTTTGAACAATGCCGCGTATAAAGAATACTCACATAGTCATGAAATTTATTTTCTCTTTGCAGAAGCCAAATCTTCTACTATTCCACTGGGATGAGTGTGGGAATTGTGGCCTCTCTGCTAATCATCATTTTCATACTTTCTAAGTTTATGCCCAAGGTAAGTAATAGAATACTCATTTGTGGTTAGGATGAGCTTGGATATTTGAAGCACTGTTTTCTTGGATAATCTTACAGCACTGAAAATTTGCATTGATGGCTGATAAGCCAATGTCCTGCTCTTTCCTTGATTCAGAAAGGTACTTTCCATGATGAAACTTGGAACCTGATTACATACAAACTCTCCCTTAAAAAGTCTATGCTCAGTGGGAGACTAAAGTCTTTTTCCTGTTTGCTAATTAGTCAGGCTTTTAAGTTATTTAGCATCTCATTTTCCCAGTGATCTTTTCAGACTGTACCATTTTGAATATAAAGGACATCTTTTTAAGAGATGTGTTTTTTAGTAGGTTGAATTTTTTTTTTAAATCACAGTTTCATTTTGCTTTTATGTATGGAAGGCCTGTTGTAACTTTTTTGCTTTCACTTCTGCTCTGTCTTAGAAAAGTCCCATTTATATCATCCTGGTGGGAGGCTGGTCCTTTTCGCTGTACCTCATTCAACTAGTATTTAAAAATTTACAAGCGATCTGGAAGTGTTACTGGCAGTATCTTTTAAGTAAGTGTCGGTTTTGCTTTCCTTTTTATGTATTTATAGCTGTTTTAGTTCATTTGATCATGTTGCTTACAGGAGTTTAATAGTCCATGCCATTTTACTAACTTAAGAATCATAGTTTTTCACTTATTTCTAACCCCTCTACAGTTGTCACCTTCTCTTAAATGAAAATGGTGTGCTAGGGAGAAGACTTTTAATTTGTTGGTGTTGATAAATACACCTTTCTTTACTCAATAGGCATCTTTCTGAAAAGCTGTAAATTGACTTTATTAATATAATCATATTTTAAATAACACTTAAAGACCTTAAGAAATAAAGAACTCTATAGTGAATCTTATCTATAAAGCAAGAATCCCCTTAATCCACCCTTTTGAGAGGTGATTAATCTGGATTTTCATATATTAGGTTGTCTTTTTTGTTTTGTTTTGTTTTTTTAAAGATTTATTTTTATTGTTTTTGACAGAGTGAGAGATACAGAGTCAGAGACAAAGAGAAGGGAGAGGGCCCAGAACAGTCTCCATAGTTGCACATCATTGGTTTTTCCACAAGGTTTCACTCCATAGGTGGGTGGGGCTTCACAGGGCAGGAACGGCCGAGGTCTCGCCCCGGTGAGAACTGAACTGGGGGCACTCCCCAGTTCAGCATGTGGGTCCACAAGGGCTGGGGCCAGGATTCTATCCTCGGTCCCTGGGGCTGCAAAGTGAGTGCTTAACCCACTGAGCCATCCTGGCTTCCCATATTAGGTTTTTTAAACAGACTGTTCTAGAGTTGTTCAACATGTAGCTATGCTCCATTTGAACCAAATAAATTTGGGACAATAGAAAGGATAGATTAGAGATAAATATATCTGAATAATGAAAAAAAAGTATGAAGAATTGAGTTAAAATCTTGTCTGTTTTTCTGGTTTAATTGGTGCTGTATAGTGAATTTACTACTGCTCCTTCCACACAAGTTATTTTTACCAGTGATAGATGAAAAAGGATGTCTTCTGATAACTCTCCTTATAGGCTATGTCCTCACAGTTGGATTCATGAGTTTTGCAATCTGTTACAAGTATGGGCCCTTGGAGAATGAACGAAGTATCAACCTGCTGACCTGGACCTTGCAGCTGATGGGCCTATGTTTCATGTATTCTGGTATCCAGATACCACACATTGCCCTTGCCATTATCATCATTGCACTGTGTACTAAGAACCTGGAGTACCCTGTTCGGTGGCTGTACATCACCTACAGGTGACTGAAAAGCAATGCAACTATTGAAACATGCAATATAAGCTGCAGTTGCAGCAAAAGGATACAGAAGTGTTGACCTGGAAGCCTCTTTGTTAATGAAAATTTATTGTATTATTTCTTCTTTTGTTCCTTTGCGAATTTCTTTTTTTTTAGTCTCTCTGTAGGCATGTTTATTATTTTATTCTAGTCATTTTATATAAAATAAAAGCATCCAGTAAAGTGTCATGTGTTCCTGTTACCACTAGATGGTGCAAAGTATATTTTATATCACATGCCTCAGGTTGCCTGGTTCAGATTATTTCACATTGGCTCTCGGATTGCTCTGGGAATCCTAGTCTTAATTTAAAATGTAATTCATAGCATATTACCACCTTGCATAGTGAATATGGAATGGTCATAGGCTTTGAAGTTGTCAATGGTTGTTTTATTACAGATAGAAATGATTCCTTCAGTTTGGGGAACCAATTTAATAGAACACTATCTTATACCATCATTTTGTTGTCATTTTTCCATTTATTGGAAAACAAATATTATTGTCGATCATTTATTGGCAAATAGTGAATTTATTCACATTAGTGAATAATATTGACTCCTTGTAGTCAATGTTATATGTACTCTTGATACTCATAGTCTAACGTGTCAAGAATACATTATAACTAAAGATACCTGTGAAAGAAAGGTGGGAGCTATGACTCTTAAAGTTCAGGCTCTCTGCTGTATGCTTGGCCCACTGAAGAGAGCTAGAGGTAAGAGTGGACATAGTTTACTGATTAATGATTCATGGTGTTATTTTGGTGAGCACAGAAAGATGTGTAAGGCAACAGAAAAGACTGTTCCCCCTCGTCTCCTGACAGAAGAAGAATATCGGATACAAGGAGAGGTGGAGACCAGAAAGGCTTTAGAGGAACTTCGAGAATATTGTAACAGTCCAGACTGCTCTGCTTGGAGGACAGTTTCTCGAATCCAGTCTCCAAAGAGGTAAACACCTGGCCAGATATGCCAAGCACCTGTTAGAGTAATTGTGACCTTGAGTTTGAACAGAGATCATACTTCTAGATAATAGTTTTGTACTTGTGGCTTTATTTTCCTGTTCATCTAGGAGTACCGGTAGTCAAAATACATGTATTATATGTTAAACAGTATCCTGTTTTTTTCGTTCCTTAAAGAACTATCTACTTTAGCTTTGATTGTAGCATTGAGATGAGAAGACTCTAATATCATATTAAGTTTCCCCTCTGGTAGTTTTGCATTGCTCTCGGATTTTTTTATTTTTTTCTTTGCGCGGAAGATAGGGGTAGGTTTATTTTATTTATTTTTTATTTGGGAGCAACTATACTATTGAATAGTGAAGTTTCAATTTGGAATCCTGATGGCATAAAGTTTATAGGGCTATAAATATGAATGAATGTGTAATGACCCTTAGTCTTTTCTTATCAGGATTACTGGTAACTAAAGGAACCTTAGCACTTCCATACGCAAAAGGATAGGCTAGTGCTTATTAAGCAGGATAGGGTTGCAGGGAGCATTGGCCTATGATCCTAGTCTTCCTTTTCTCCTTATTTCTTGCTTTAGTCTACTTAACAGCTAGAGTAAGGACAGAGATGTTGGCTAGACACAATATAATTTGAGCTGTGAACATAGTAAGGGTTTCAATTTATTCTTACTTTGAAAGAAAACCAGAAAGGACAGAAGGTTCCTAATGAGTATAATCTTTTCTTTTCTAGATTTGCTGACTTTGTGGAAGGCTCTTTTCATCTCACACCAAATGAAGTTTCTGTCCATGAGCAGGAGTATGGATTAGGGAGCATTTTTGCCCAGGATGAAATCTATGAAGAAACATCCTCTGAGGAAGAAGACTCAGATTCTCGGTACCCTACTATCGCACAGAACAGCTTCCTGACTTAGGTGGTGGTCAGTTATTTTTATGTGGACTGGCTTGGTACCTTGATGGTCCATGTTGCATATGTTGTGCAATTGCTTCTCAACTCTATAAAACAGAGTGAGATAGTGCAGAAATTCTCCCACTGAAATTAGAGGCTTGAACAGTCCTCCCTCTGGAACTTATCTTGGTGTTTTCTGTGGGATCCCTGAGGAAAAGAATGGATAAAGTAGTGAATGTTTCCCAGTGGTTAAGCTATCAGCTTACCTGTGTGTTTCCAAAGAAACTGGATAAGCACAGCTGGCATAGCATTCTAGCTCTTTGAAAGTTGATTTAGTTGTGACATTTCTACCACTGTGGCTGGCACTCAGAAGTGAGAACTGTTAGATGTGCAGTAATGCTTTCAGACTATAGGCTGCATCTTCCAGAGAAGAATCCACAAATCTGAGCCTCCTGCACTTCTGCTTTTATTTCAGTGACTTTAAAATAATCCTTGTTTTAAGAGGAAAATAGACTTTTATTTGTTTGTCTTGTTTTTTAAATGAATATATGTTTTAAAATGTTAGCAACTCATGTACCAAAACCAGCAAGTACTTCAGAGTGACAAGCCTCACAGGCCCCGACATATTTATGACTATGGATTCTCCATTAAAACCCCAGAAGCTGTTGTATTGAGCATTTAAATAGTTTTCACACATACAATATTCTAAGTCCTGCTTGTTTTTAGGAACGTGCCTATATGCTTTTATATAGGGGAGGTCCATTGGGCTTTTTATTAGATTCAACTTCCAATTTCATCTTAAGAAATGCATTTGCATTCTTCCCTTCCCATTTCTTCTTGCCCCCTTTGCCCTTTACAAAGGGTGTTCTCCCTTACCTGTGAAGTGTATACAATTAAGAGTTTGTTTCATTTCTTACATTCTCTTCCCTTTGGTTTTTAGCGTTAGTTCTGCTGTTTAGGAGAAGTGATCTTATTTAGGGAATTTAAATGCTTTTTATAGGTTCTCCATTTTTCTTGTCAGTGAGTCACGTATCTTTGAGTTGCTGTAGAATCAAGAAACTATTTTCTTTTTTCTACCCTTCCTTTGTCTATTCATTCTTCCTATTTCTTTTAGCCTTGCCTTACTACCTATGCCCTTCTCCTGTGAAATCTGGCTAATTTGTAAGCCCTGAAACTATGAAGTTTTCTGATACAACCTGTAAGTTATAGTTATGTAGCTGCCACAGTTTACATTGCCAGGAAATAGACTTTCAGGTAATCTTCATACCTTTGGATGCTCATTTAGCCATCAGGATCAGACACATTTTTTCATAAATTTATTATACTTATTTGCGATTGCATTTTTTTTTTTTTTTTTTTTTGACAGAGAGAAAGATTCAGAGACAGAGACAGAGAGAGAACTGAACTGGGGGAGCTCCCCAGTTCAGCATATGGGTCTGCACAGGCCGGGGCCGGGGCCAGGATTTGATCCCAGGTCCCTGGCGCTGCAAAGTGAGCACTTAACCCACTGAGCCATCCTGGCTTCCCCAACAATTGCATTTCTGACCAGAGATTCATGCTGCCTTTTATTATAGTGGCATTAGTTTCAGATTCTTTTGCCATTGGGAACTACCCTTATAAAACAGCAGTGCCATTTATGAGGGAGCAAATTCCCAAGTCTCTGTCATTAGCTTGGTTCTGTCTTTGTGATCTTCACCCTCATACCTTGGAAAAAACTGTAATTACTCTAGCCAGGAAGATACACTCTGATGGCAAGACCATTGTATTAGACTTAGTGACTTACCATGATCATAGAGAAGGCAGATGATTTTTAAAAACGTCTTAATAACTTTCAGATCAGCCCTTTAGCAGATAATTTTGAAAGGCCTTGGGCTCTATTACTGAATTAATTGATGTCAGCTCTGAGACTTCCCTTTAGGTGGCCAGTTGATTATTTCCAGTAGAGTGTCCTACAGCTTTAAACTGTCCTAAAGTGACAACTACTTCAATTGGCAGCAAATACATACACAGTAGAAAGTGAAAAATAAACAGTATTTGGGAGATGCTTTGGGTTAAAGTTGCAGGGTAAAGGAGCTTTATATTGGGAAGCCTTAACTCCTTTATGAATTATGTACATGGTAAAATTTTATCCCTCTTTAATGAACTGCTAAGACCTCTGAAAGTACTGTTTTTTTTGTTTTGCTTTTTTAAAGATGTTATTTTTGTTTTTGACAGAGAAAGAGAAGGGGGAGAACTCAGAGCAGTCTCCATAGTTGTATATCATTAGTTTTTAATATAGTTTCACTCCACAGGTGGGTGCAGGTCTGCACAGGGCAGGAACCTGGCTGGGAGGGTGGGGCTCCCGCATGGGAGGCATACTCCTGCTGGGGGCCTCCTACATGGGAAGCACACCCGGGGTGCAGTAGCTGAACGGGGGGCCTCCCACAAATCGGAAACTTGCCCCAGCGAGAACCAAACTGGAGGCACACCCCAGTTCAGCATGTGGGTCTGCAGGGGCCATGGCTGGGCTACAATCCTTGGAACCCAGGGCTACAATATGAGCGCTCAACCCACTGAGCTATCCTGGCATCCTCCCGAAATACTGTTTTTGTCCTTATTTGTAGAGATTGAGACTTCGGATATTTGCGCATAAGTTGATTTAAAAAAATGATTTAGTTATGCAAGTGGTCTCAGATTCCCTTGAGACTTTGGTGCCTTCCCCCCAGTAGCTACGTAGGGAGGTGGTAGCTTTCCTCTAGGGTGACTTTTCCTGACTTAAGTGTTTATTTCAGTGAGAAAGCATTGTGAGGTAGGGAGAGGTTCTCTTTTTCTTTTTTCTTTTATTGTTTTTGACAGAGGCAGAGAGAAGGGGGAGGGCCCAGACAGTCTCCACAGCTGTATGTCATCAGCTTTCATTCCACACAGGTGGGCAGGGGGCCGCACAGGGCAGGAGCTGGGCTGGGGGCCTCCTGCATGGGAGGCATGCACACCCCAGTTTAACATATGGGTCTGCCTGGGCTGGGGCTGGGATTCAATCCCTGGTCCCTGGGGCTGCCTTACCCTCTGAGCCATCCCAGCTTTCCCATCTTTTTCTGTTTGGTAAACTAATGAAATAGTTTCCATCTAAAGACCAGTTCGTTTTTTTTCACTGGGTTTGAATTTAGGGTGAGTACAATCAAATTCAGTTTATTATTTCCTGTCTGGTAGTTGGAGATTGAGCTGTAGGCAGTGGAGAGCACAGTGAGTCCTGCAACATGAGAATTGCTCCCAGACAGTGAAGGACGATGCCTCTGCTGTGCTGTCCTTGCCCTGCCTGCCTGTGTGACTCTGCCCCAGATGCTTCAGAGTCTCCGTGTGCCCAGAGATTGCTTGACTTTATAAACCTTCTTAGAAGCTGCTCTTGTCTCCCTCTTGGCCACTTAGTCTGCTGGCTCAGTCACTACTTGAAGCCCCCATTTAATTTTCTCTTGCAGTTCTATAGCTCTTGCAATTTCAGCACAGTCTCATATCTTAGACTGATCTCATCAAGGAAGATTGAAGGGATAACTATGGAGTGAGCTGGACATTGGAGCCACATCTGCTGCCATGTCAGCATCTTCTCTGCAAATATCAAGCTGTAAATTGGCCCTAGGGCTCAGAGTCTCATTGGCATCCGGAATCTATTGCCTCTAATCAGTCTGACCAAGTTGTGTAGAGTATGTCTCCCATTAATGATCTAAAACATTTCCCCTTTACTTTCCTACTCAAATTGCTTTCACGAGACCAATGAACAAAAGTAAGGAAAATTTAGCAACTTCAATAACTTCTAACGAATTCCTAGCAGCCACTTAATCTCACCAAAACTAGTTTATTTCTCTCCCCGAATTCATGATTTTTATGATTGATACAAAGGAGATTTTGTTGATAATAGTTCCATTATAGTTCCAGTATGCCCTTTTGTGCTACTAATATATTTCAGTCTAGGGCCTATCCCTCTCTTCATTGACTGTTCCCATCAGCCCAATCTCCACTCAGCACATGTAATAGAGATTTGAGGAATGAAAGGACCCAGATAGACCAGATGGTCCCCCAAGGCCCTGATATCCATAACAGGCTTGGGAATGGATTATGCAATTGCCCTCAATCTTTTTGTTGTTCCAGAAAAAAAGATGGGCTCAGATGGATGCCTGTGTAAAAATGGTTCCTAGCTGTGTACTCATAACTTTTCTCTGAATTGAGTAGTGAAAGTTGAAGTAGGAGGAAAAGAAATTAAATGTCTTTTTTTTTTTAATTTTTATTGATGTCCTTTTAATATTCCTTTGGACTGAGGTCTGACATATGAGATAATAACCTATGTTGAAATGCCAAGAATTTTTTCTGAACCAAGTAGAGGACAATTTGACAGATTTATCATGCCTTCAACTTACATAGCACTGAAACCGAGTAATAAACATAAAAATAGCCATTACATAAGTCATAACCTTTTGCTTTTGTTTTGATATAGCAGAAACTATTTTTTTAGGAAAACCTATGCACTTGTGGTGGTCTGGTAGTGTCTTTCGCTAACTTAGCTTATGGACTCAGTTGCTGTTGAGTTGGATTCAAGATGGGTACTGTCTTGAAAAGGATCTTCAGTGCCTTATGTGATGGGAGCCAGGCCTGCTGGGAATAAACAGCTCAGATTCATGTGGATGGCAACACAGAGCTATAGTGGGGATGGGAGTGGCACACAGCCTCCCAAAATGTGGGGCTTTGGGCTCACACACCCCAACCCATGTGTGTCATCTTCCCCTTCACATTCTTGACAATAACTTGAAAATGGTGAAATCACTTTCTCCCAGTTTTTCTAGAGCATGGGCAACATTCTTACTATGTTAACATAATAGATAACTCATAATTTGAGTATTAGAACTGTTACAGCCCTGCAGTTGCCTCAGTTTCCCATGTTTCTAGAGTTGCTGGTGAAGTAACAGGGGTAAGGAATTACTGGGTAATTTTAGCCTATGGGTAATACCTTAGTGTTATTTAAATAAATATTCATGAATGTTTGAAAGGAACAAAATGATCAGGGATGACTCTTTGCCATGAGTCTCATTTTCACTCTTTTCTGTAAGAAAAAAATAATGATATTATATATTTTTTCAGTATTGTACAAGTTTGTAAGTAATTCCAATTTTAATAAAGTTTTATAGACTATATAGTGGTTTCTCTTAATGAACATGTACTTTTTCTTGTTTGGTTCTCTTGTTTTCAGGTAATCAGCAATTAGCTTCTCAGTTTCATCTTTCTAATGACATGGTTTCACATGCCATCTATTTTCCTTTTTTTCTTAACCACTGCTGTGCTGTGTCTTGCTTTACTTCTATCCCTGAACTGGACAATTTCCCCGAATGCCAGATCTCTAGGGGTATTCTTTCAGGAGTAGCAGGTTGTGCCACTGTTCTATCTCATAGGAAAAACAATGTACAAGTTATTTCTGGTCCAGAGAGCGAGCTACTCTACTTTGGTTCTTTAATTTTTTTAATGGCATAAAGTATCTGGTTTATTTCTCCCCTGGGGTGAGGGGAAGACCCATGGATCCAGTTGTGAAATGCTTACCGAAGAGCTTTGTGTAGGGTGGAAGAGGGAGGAGGGCTGTATTGAGCATTAGGGGCCATGGAATAAAAACTTCAATTATGTCTAGGCCCAAGTTCCATAATAGGAGTTTGGTACCTTCCATCTTTTACATTTTGGCTATTTTCTTTGTTCTGAAAATCTGTTATAGCATTTACATTAATTCTGTTACTGTCTCCTTCTTAGTTATTTAGACTGCATGGAAATCCATTGTCCATTTTTCAGAGATGGTGAAATAAGAAAAAAACAGGATGTGGACCATATGTAAACATATGGATAATGCACACTAATGGCATTCTTTTTTTTTGTTTTTAAAGATTTATTTTTATTGTTTTTGACATAGAGAGACACACACACATACACAGAGACAGAGAAGGGGGAGGGCCCAGAGCAGTCTCCATAGTTACACATTATTGGTTTTTCCACATAGTTTCATTCCACAGGTGAGCAGGGGTCTCACCCCGGTGAGAACCAAACTGGGGGCACTCCCCAGTTCATCATATGGGTCCGCACGGGCCGGGTCGGGCCGGGATTCGATCCTCGGTCCCCGAGGCTACAAAGTGAGTGCTTAACCCATTGAGCCATCCCGGCTTCCCCAATGGCATCCTTTTTCCTTTCCCTTCTGTAACTATTATATACTAGGTAAATGAAAAACATAGGTGGTTATTATGGCTGGATTAAAAACTTAAAGCATAATTGCTAGGTGTTTTAGTGAGGTTAAAAAAAAGTAAAGGTGTTTAAAATAGTTCTCAAACTTTAACATTCATAGGAAATATATCAGGAGCTTGTTAAAATTCAGGCTTCTGATTCATTAAGTCTGGGTTGGGACCCAAGATTCTTTTCTAATAAGCTCCCAGATGATTCATATACTCCTGGTCTGTGGACCTCACCTGGAATAACAAGAATGTAAAGCACTTAATTGTTGCTTGGCACAGAGTATACTACTTGATCAATGTTGTTACTAATTGACACCAAATAATTTGTGAGTCAAGAAGACCCTATACCACCAAATATCTTCACCATATCTGAAGACCTCTGTATTTTTATTGTGTAACATCTTTTTTTATTTTTATTATTTTTTTAATTTTTGAACTGAACTGAGGGCCTCACCGCATTCGGGAAGCACACCCCAGTTCAGCATGTGGGTCCACTTGGGCTGGAACTGGGATTCGATCCTTGGTCCTCGGGGCTTCAAATTGAGCGCTTAACCCGCTGAGCCATCCTGGCTTTCCCAGTGTAACATCTTTTAAAAATGGAATTCATAGGAGGACTAGTGAACGTGGATTAGTATAATCAAATTGTTGACCTCCCAACTCTGTCAGAAATCACTAAAGCAGGGGTGTCCAATCTTTTGGCTTCCCTGGGCCACATTGGAAGAATTTTCTTGGACCACACATAAAATACAACATTAACGATAGCTGATCTTTAAAAAAAAAAAAAAAGAAGAAAAAAAAAAATCACCAAAAAATCTCAGTGTTTTAAGAAAGTTTACGAATTTGTGTTGGGCCTCATTCGAAGCTGTCCTGGCCCATGGGGCTGCAGGTTGAACAAGTTTGCACTAAAGGATTTTTTTTTTTTAAGAGTCTTTTTTTTTAAAGTTTATTTATTTATTTATCTATCTATCTATCTATCTATCTATCTATTTATTTATTTATTTTTGACAGCCAGACAGAGAGAGAGAGAGAGAACTGAACTGGGGGCACTCCCCAGCTCAGCACATGGGTCCGCACGGGGCCTGGAGAGAGAGAGAGAGAGAACTGAACTGGGGGCACTCCCCAGCTCAGCACATGGGTCCGCACGGGCTGGGGCTGGGGCCGTGATTCAATCCTGGGTCCCTGGCGCTGCAAAGTGAGCACTCAACCCACTGAGCCATCCCGGCTTCCCCACACTAAAGGATTTTGAATTCTTTCTTTTCTCTTTTCTCCTTCCTCTTCCCCCACCTTCTTTCTTCCTCTCTTCCTTCCATCCTCTCTTTTTGCCAGATTTATTGCAGTGTAATTTACATACAATAAAATTCACCAGTTTAAAATTTTGCTGAGTTTTGACAAATGGAGACAACTGTATAGCCACCACCACGATCATGTTATAGGGCATTTCCATCACTCCAAAAGTTCCCTCATGCCCCTACATGGATTAGAAATTTTAATAGGGGAAAAGAGGAAAGGGGTTTCAGAGTCAGAGTGTAAGATCAGTATGATTAATTTGTTTTAGTTTTGCCTGGGAAGCAGGAGATCACAATTCTGTCCCCCCCCCCCCACCACCAACCTCAGGAATATTTTGACAGATCTTGAAATCCCAGCTGATTTGGGTGTGTATTTCATACATTGTTACTTTAGTGTGACTCACTCATTCCAGTTTGCCCAGAACTTTCCTAGTTTTAGAGCTCAAATTCCCAAGTCCAGAGAACTCTTCTCAGGTCCCAGTCAAACCAGGACTTTTGGTCAACCTAGCTGTGATGATTTTACCATTGTTTCCTAGCCTGAGATTGCCATCTCATTTTTGTAACTTCTCTTGTGGGCACATAGTAGGCACTCAATAAATGAGTGAATGGCTGGATCCATAGGTAAACCCCAGTTGTAGGTGGCTGCAGATTTTTGGCCTGGGAACAGGAGGCCTGGATTCCAGGTCCAGCGCTGCCAGGTTTGCAGTGGTGTGTTCCTGGGAAGGTGGTTACTCAATCTGGGTCTGTCTGTTTCCTCTACTATGAAATAGGGAATCTGTTGTCATTTCTGCCTCTGATATTGTGATACTGTTCTGCCCATATATGGGATTACGTTCTAATGTCACTTTCACTCAGCTTATATTTTCTCTCTTTTCCTTGTCTTTTTCCCCTTCAAATATATATTGTAGATCAATAAATTATGTAAGAGCAGGTTGATAATGGAACTGCTGATGGGCCAGGTTTATGCAGAGTGCTTCTGTGAAGCATTTGAGTTTGGACCTCGAACCAAGCAGCTGTGATTTGAAGTTGGAGAATCACGTCTCCATCTTCAGCTAAATATCTGTAACTATCTAATTTGCTGTTTGTGCATGCTGGGGGTGGGGTGGGGGGGGAGAGGCAGGGGGAGCCAGCTGTTTAGGAATTTTCCTGGGTGGATGAAGGAGTACTCTGGAAAATAGGATTTTTATAAGCTTCTTATCTATTGGAAGCAGATATTTCCAGCTGGGCTAGTGCCCAGGGAACAGCATCTGAGGATCTTATTTAGTATCCTAGCATAAAATAAGGATTAAAATGAGAAATACCAGGACTTGGGTGGGAACCTATGGCTGACAGCTTCAGGAAACTACATTCTGTTCCTGGTCCTGCCACGTACTGTCTGTGGAACCATAGGCACATTTATAACCTCTGAACCTTGATGTTTCCTTCTAATTTTCCTTTTTAATGGAGTACCTGCACTGCATACCTCACAGGGTGATGTGATTCAATGTGATGATACAGGTGGGAGTTCAGTGAAACTGTGTATGCAAATGTCAAGTGTTGTTACTAACTTTAGTCTTTAGATCTGTATGATGAGGTCTGATTCATGGCAGAAATTTGGGGATTTTGTCTGCTTAATTCCTTAAGTACTATCATTGACACCCCCTGACTCTCAATAAAATAGGAAGTGTGTTTGAGGGAGGTAATGATTCTCTTAGGAAGACACCCAAGCCTTCCTTCCTCCTTGACAAAATTCATGACTTTTTGGAAAAGCTTGTCCTTAGCTCTGTATTCCACTCCTGCTCTCATTTCCAAGTTTTGCAGGCTGTGGAACAAGAACTCCACTTGGGCGGATCAGCTCAGGCCAGCCAGATACCCTTTCCTACCTAGAGAGCGCTTTCTGGTGTGACCCAGTGTCTGTCTGCCTCTGGGCTTCAGGCCCCTGAAGGGTTAAGAGAGCCGCACCCTCAGCAGAAACAGCCTCGGACTTTGTGCTGAGCAGCTGTCTCTGGCCTCTCCTGGTTTGACTGACTAAGGAAGACCTGGCTGGAAGAGGCAGTGCAGAGGAAGGTCAGAAGAGTGGACCCCGGCAAGAGGAAGGAAGCCTCTTTCCTGGACTCCCCAACACCATGGACAGATCCTGTTAGCAAAGGCACCTCTCCACCTTTGGGGCCTGGGCATCCTATGCTCCCTCCCGTGAAACTGGTATTTTATCCATCATTCTTCAAGGGACAGTGAAGTTATACCCTAGTTCCAGTGTTGGGTGAGTCTTGTCTTTTGACTTCTCACTGCTTCTCTTTTTACATCTTGAAGTACCTATCTGAGGGCTGCTTCCCTTTCTTCTTCCCTACCTCCAACCAATCACATTCCCATTTTCCTCAAATCCAAAGAAGACACCTTCTCCCTGCTCTCCTGCTTTTCACCCTTCACTGCCAAGTTACTTAACTTTTTTAAAATCTGGAAATGGATAATTATAGTACCTAGTTCATGGGAATATTGTAAGCATCAAATGAATGGATATATGTGAAGTGTTTAGAGTCCTACCTGGCCCATAGTCATTGCACATGATTTATGTATTATCAGTGTTATTTTTCCCTCTGTGTGTCCTTCAAAGAAGTGACAAGTGCTTTCTTTCCCTGGAGCTTGGGGAAAGTAGAGTGTAGGGAGAAGGCAGCCTGTGTCCACTTCTTATCCCACTTTCCATTCCTGCTTCCTTCCCCTCCTCCACCCAGGCTCAGCAATGCAGAAGAGCATATGGTTCTTTTATTCCTGTTAGGGAGTGGCATTGACCATTGTACTAATAATTCTGTCCTGCACCACACACCCCGTCTGCTCAGTCCTACAGGAAAGACTGAGGAGGGCTGAGCTTCCTCCTTAGGAAACACCTGCCATGTACCTATTGCTTGGGGGCTGAGCCCCACAATGCTCCCTGCCCCTCCAACCCTGCTCCTCCGTGCCCATTTCCACCAGCTACTAAAAAGCTGGGTGTGCCCCTCTGGGACAAAGTCCATGCCAGGTTACAGGAATGGGTATAAAAGCTGGAAATAGAAAAATAGGGATGGAAGTGTAGGCACATCCAGAGGTCCTGACGGCTACTTGTTTGTTGGGGAAACAAATCTCACTTTCATTTTCTTTGGGTGTATTCCACTCTTTCATGGAGGAACTAGTGCTTCTGTCTTCAAACTCATCACCTGTCCAGTCCCCATTTAAGAAATGAATCCCTGTAAGCAGTAAGAGGGGAGGAGACACCTTTGGAAGAACTTTTGAAATGGGCGTATGTGGGTTTGGTGACTGAAACAGGGCTATGGGAGGAAGGGAGTTGCAAAGGAGAAGTGGGGACAAATGGTCAGGGCGTAGACTCTGGCCAGGGCGTAGACTCTGGCCAGGGCCTCAGTGCAGGAAGGAGAGCTTTCGATGCTTGGAATGTGGCACAAAGCTTTGCTTACCCTGTTCTCCCCAACCCTCTCTCCTGTAAGCATGACTGTGCTCCCCCAGTTGTTAACTACTGGGTGCCTTCCTTACCCTGGTAGTCAGGGGCAGATGGTCCTGTTCCACCCCTGCCCTGGCCCCACCAACCTTGACCCAAGGAACAGAGGATTCCCCCACCTGCTACTGAGTTTTCTGCAGCCTTCCACAGTTAACGTAGGCTAGTCCAGATAGAAGCCTTTCTCTAGGGCCAGGACAGGGGGAGAAGAAGGCTCTCTTAGATCCTCTTACTTCCTCCCTTCAGTTACTGGTCTCTAAAGCTGAGCAGACATAAGCAAACTGCCTCCTTTACTCCCAGAATCAGTAGTCCTGGATATGACTCTCCTGGAAGGTTCTGTGGGGGTGGAGGACCTTGTGCTTCTGGAACCCCTGGATGAGGAATCTCTGCTCAAGAACCTTCAGCTGCGCTATGAAAACAAAGAGATTTATGTGAGTGCATATGGGTGCCCCTGATGGGGTGTATGGCTAGAGAAAGTTCACATGCTCCCACTCCCCACCTCCCCCGCCCCCCACGCCCTCTCATTTTCTTCACCTTCTTCCCTGGCTCCAGACCTACATTGGGAACGTGTTGGTCTCAGTGAATCCCTACCAACAGCTGCCCATCTATGGCCCAGAGTTCATTGCCAAATACCAGGACTATACCTTCTATGAGCTGAAACCCCATATGTGAGTAGAGGGACCAGGGGAAAGTGAAGGGTATTCCTGACAATGAGACATCCTGATTTCCTCCATCCTTTCTCTTGAAGGAGGTCCTCCAGCTGCCCCTTCTTCCCCTGGCCCTCTGGAGCTTCCTCCTTAGGCCTGTCAGTTGCCTCAGTGTGGTCCAAGTGTGGAGGGTGGATGAATTTGGAGCCTGGGAATTGAAGAAAAGATGGTGTCTTGGACTGGCACACATTAGTCATTACCCACTTCCTCCCCCAAGCTATGCAGTGGCAAATGTGGCATACCAGTCTCTGAAGTTTCGGGACCAAGACCAGTGTATCCTCATCACAGGCGAGAGTGGAGCTGGGAAGACTGGTGAGGCACCTGACGGGGCAAAGCTGTGGAGTCACCACTGGAATTCTCCAAGCCAGGCCTAGTTTTGTCCCCCCACCACCACCCCTGAACTTCTTGCTTGGTGTTCTGACTGAGGGGGCTGAGGGCTGGGATAAGGGAAGTTAAGGAGAGTGGTGTGGGGATCCATGTGAGGGTTTCTCTTGCAGAGGCCAGTAAGCTGGTGATGTCTTATGTGGCAGCCGTCTGTGGGAAAGGGGAGCAGGTGAACTCTGTGAAGGAGCAGCTGCTTCAGTCAAACCCAGTGCTGGAGGGTGAGAATTCCAGGCACTGCCCTCTCTATTGTACCCCCCACTTCCAGAGTCACTCA
The DNA here is from genome assembly GCA_004027555.1 of Craseonycteris thonglongyai. Lineage (NCBI taxonomy): Eukaryota > Metazoa > Chordata > Mammalia > Chiroptera > Craseonycteridae > Craseonycteris > Craseonycteris thonglongyai. Next base: position 19,711 of record PVKE010020303.1, read on the forward strand.
GCCCTAGACCTTCTTCCTCAGTGTTCCAAAACCACTCTTCTCATTCAGCCTGAAAAATCTAAGACTGGCACAGTAACTGGAACAGCATCCTCCTTTCCCATCTCTAGAATCCCTTTGCTCGCCTCAGCCTCCTCACTGCCCCTTTCCTTATCTCTGCAGCTTTTGGCAATGCCAAGACCATTCGCAACAACAACTCCTCTCGATTTGTGAGTGACCATCTCTCTGACCTGGGAGGAGAGTGTGGGGGTTGGAGAGGGAGGGATGTGGTGCAGACCCCTCCTGCACAGGGTGTGAGAAGAGGAGGAAGCAAAGCCTCTCTCTCTCTCTCTCTCTCTCTCTCTCTCTCTCTCTCTCTCTCTCTCTCTCTCTCTCTCTCTCTCTTTCTCTCTCTCTCATCTCTGAAGGGAAAATACATGGATATTGAGTTCGACTTCAAGGGATCTCCCCTCGGTGGCGTCATCACAAACTGTATGTGTCTCCCCATTCCGCTTACCGCCCCCTCTTCCATCTGCCCCACAGTGTCTCTTTCTGCTAATCTGCTACAGTAGATAGGAGATTATCGTACTTTCCACCCACTTGGAACACCAGGGGAACTGAGGTATCTCCCATACCCTCAGGACATTATTTTCTAATTCTCTGCCAGATCTGCTTGAGAAATCCCGAGTGGTGAAGCAGCTCAAAGGAGAAAGGAACTTCCACATCTTCTATCAGCTACTGGCTGGAGCAGATGCACAGATGCTAAGTATGTTCCTGCCCTGCTACATCCCCAGCCTCCACTGAATCCCCTCTGGCCCCCTGCAGTCCTCTTCCCTTGAGCCCTTCAGACTTCTTCTCCATGCATTCCCCATTCTGAATCTCATCCACCACCATTGGCAACAAATCCCATGACCTCTGTTTTCTCTTCCTTTTTCTGAGGTTTTTCTTGCTAAGAATAGGCTTTCTTTACCTCTTCACTGCTCATTCCTCTGTCCTGCATGGATTCTTCTTTCTCTAAACTGGCTTCAAAAGGGAACACTCATTTTCATTTACCATCCTTTCCTATCTTCAACTTAAGGGACTTTATTAATAGTTCATCAGGAAATCAGGATGTTGCAAATGTTCAAGAATTTTTTTTTTTTATCATTTCTTTTAATATATTTTTATTTATTAATTATTTTTTTTAATTTTTGACAGAGAGAGAGAGAGATACAGAGACAGAGAGAGAACTGAACTGGGGGAGCTCCCAGTTCAGCATATGGTTCCGCACGGGCCGGGCCGGTATTCAATCCTTGGTCCCTGGCGCTGCAAAGTGATCGCTTAACCCACTGAGCCATCCCGGCTTTCCCCTCAAGAACTTTTAGTGAGCACTAGTTGAAGTTGTCCTGATTCTACATCTGCCTCTTCTTAGATTAGTTCTATGTAGGTTCTATTCATCTGTTTGTCTGTCCATCCTTCCGTCCGTCCATCCATCCAGCATCTCTTAAATACCTACTATGATTGAACATTGTGCTAGTCTCTAGGGATACAATGTTGAGTGAGACATGGAACTTGTCCTTGAAGAATTTCCAGTCTCCTAGGGATGGCAGATATGTGAGCAGATTCACTGCAGTTCACTGTATCTGTGTCAGTAGGCCTGTGCAGATGGCTCTAGACCAGAAGGCATGGAGCATGCTGCCTTGTCCTGGGGAAGAGCCCTTCCCAGCTTGAGTTCTGTACTGGCCCGAGGTGTCTCTGGGTGGGCATCACTGCAGGGTCTGGTGGGACTTAATACCATGCCAGAGTTTGCCTCCCATTTCTGCCTCTAGTTGTGAGCACTGTGGATGTCTGGCCCCCAAGAACCTGTCCCTTTGGTTTCTGGTTATTCTATGCTGTCCTTGTGCCTATTTCCTTTCCCTTCTGGGCAATCTCTATGGTTCATGAGCCCCCACAGGTATCATCCTGCTTCCTGGCTTAATAGTCTTGGTTGTGTTCAATTTGTCTGAACCATAGGCACTGGTATCTTGTTCTGGCTGAGTCTTTCACTCACTGGTTTAAGTTGAGTCCGGGTAGGGCCGCCCTGGTGTCATCTTCTCAGGGCCTTCCTGGCTCATTCTTTATTCAGACTCCCTTCTTTAGCAAGCTTCGATTTCAAAATTGGTGTCTCAGGAAGCTGCCATTAAATTCTAGTTTGAGAGATACTTCCTGACTCTCAGATCATTTGAGTAAAAGATAATTGATACCCCTAAAGCTCCTTGATTAACCCACTCCTTCCCTTCTCAGGGAAACAACTTTGACTATTCCCTTGATTTGTTTACTAAAAAGAAAAAAGTTCTCTGCATACCAGCCAGGAACACAATATATGGAGATGAAAAAAAAACAAAACAACAGTCTCATCACACAGGTTGTTTATTTGTGGGAGACAAAACAAACAAGCAAATAAACCTAGCCCATGTGATCAGGGCTGGGATAGAGATTCACTATGGGGGCGCACAGGAGAACCATTCGGCTTAGCCATACAATGCCAGAGAAAACCTCCCAGAAAAGGGGTCAGGCTTGGGGAACGTAGCACCTGCCACTTTGTTGTTACTTAGTGAACAAATAATAAATGTGCCAACAAGGGTGAGGGGTTGAGCTTAGGGTGGACAGAAGATACTTTCCTCACCCTTATCCTCCCAGAACCAAGACCTAAGCAGTATGGAGGGTTTGCTTGTTTGTATTTATTGTTTAGAACCCTGAGGGTGGGGAGAAGAGTAAAATGATGCTTTTCTTTCATACAAGTTGGGGAAAAACTCCAATAATTATGATTACCTAAACCGGGGGTGGTGAACCTATGGCACGCGTGCCCAAAGTGGCACGCGGAGCAATTATTTTGGCATATGGAGCTGTGAATACCATTTAAAAAATTATTGTTTATGCTCTTATAGACATAAACATAATCGATACCTCTATCTCACTCGATGGATTGGCACGCGAGTCAAGCGAGTATACTCTTATTTCATAAACTTTGGCACTCAATCGTCAAAAGGTTCGCCACCCCTGACTAAACCCTAAATACATTTAATAATTTAGTCTGTTGTAGGAATTAATGATCCCAAAACAAAAGAGGCAAGGAAAGAACTTAAAAGCAAAAGTGGCTCCTTTGGCTAAATGAATGAACAGGCCTAGGGCAAAGGCTGTGAGGGTCAGGGCTGGAGGGCTCCAGAGAGCCCATGTGCTAACTCTCTTCCTGTACACTGGCCCTTGCAGAGGCTCTGAAGCTCGAACGGGATACAAGTGGCTATGCCTATCTGAACTGGGAAGTGTCCAGAGTGGATGGCATGGATGATGCCTCCAACTTCAAGGCTGTTCAGGTGGGTGCCCAGGGTGGGGTAGGTTTGGGCGTTTAGGCCATCCCCTGAGCCCAGGCTCTAGCTTTGAGAAGGGAGGCACTAGACAGTTCAGCTTCTTTTTGTTACTGTTTTTTTTTTAAGATTTATTTTGTTTTGAGAGAAGGTGAGAGAAAGAGGGAGGGGACGTCCCAGAGCAGTCTCTGTAGTTGTTGTACATCATTAGTTCTGACATGATCTCATTCCACACAGGTGGATGTGGGGCCATGCGGGGTGGGAATCAAACTGTGGCCTCCTGCATGGGAGGCGAAAACCTTCACCATCATCCCAGCAGTTACTGGTTGTACCAGTAACTACATATGGATTTGCACAAGCTGTGGCCAGGAATCAAACCCTGAACCTTGAGATTGGAAGGCCAAGTGCTTACCCACTGAGCTATCCCTGCATCCCCTGGTTCAGCTTCTGATTTCTACTTTCTCTCTAAGAGTGCAATGACTGTGATTGGGTTCTCGGAAGAGGAGATTCGATGGGTGCTAGAGGTGACCGCCCTGGTGCTGAAGCTGGGGAACGTGGAGCTGTCAGATGAATTCCAGGCCAATGGGATATCAGCAAGTGGCATCTGTGATGAGAGAGGTCTGCCCCACCCTGCTGGAGCCCCCACCCAGCTCATTGAATCTCTTACTGAAATTTCTGTTCTTCCACCATCTCCAACATAGTCATCTTCCTTCTGATTTGGTCCCACTCAGCCTGATCCTGAGTTCTTCTCCAAACATGCTCATTGAGAACTCCCAATAAGCCATATTGGAATGAGCTTTTAAAGTTTGATAAACCTAGGTTCTGGGACCTCTCTAAGTCTTCGTTGATTTTTTGCAAAATGGAGACAATTACAGCTATTTCAGGAGATTCTCATATTTATATACTGTATACAAAGTTCCCAGACCTTCCTTTTCTCCTTCTCCCCAGAGCTTCCTACAGGGCCATGTTCTGGATTGGCTGCATGGACTTCCCCAGCAAGACCCAGGGACAGCAGTCCTCCAGCATTTCACTTATTAGCCCCTCCCCACTCCCCTAGGAGAAAGCTCCCTCTCAGGCCATGTTGTATTTCCTCATCACCCAGGTATTCAGGAGATTGGGGAATTGGTGAGTTTGAATTCAAAGGAGCTAGAGAGAGCTTTGTGCTCAAGGACCATGAAAACTGCTAAAGAAAAGGTGGTCACTACACTGAATGTCATCCAGGTAAGGGGCCCTTATGGAAGGGGCTGATTTTGAGTCTGTTCTGTGGCTGCCACAGTAACAGCTTGGCCCCATCTGCAGGCTCAGTATGTTCGAGATGCTCTGGCTAAGAACATTTACAGCCGCCTCTTCAACTGGGTAGTGAATCGAATCAATGAGAGCATCAAGGTGAGAGATTGCCCTCCTCCCTCAACACCCTCCTGCCTGTCTCACCTCTCTTGCCCTGGTCCCCAGCCCCACACCTTGGGTTCTGAGATGAATGGAGTAGTGATGATCAGGGATAGTGTACAATTTCTTGCAATATTGTGTTATTGTGGAAACATCACCGGTTTTTAAGTTTGACTATCTGGATTTGCTACTTATTAATAGTGTGGCCTTTCAATTTCACAAAGATTCTGATCCTCAGTTCCCTGATTTGGGAAATGGGACATTAATGCCTACCTGCTTCACAGGTTTAGTGAGGATCAGATAAAATTATGTATATGGGGAAGCTGGGATGGCTCAGTGGGTTAAGCGCTTGCTTTGCAGCCTCGGGGACCGAGGATCGAATCCCGGCCCCGGCCCTTGTGAACCCACATGCTGAACTATGGTGTGCTTCCCACCCAGGAGGCCCCCCAGTTCGGCTCTTGCCCACCATGTTCGGTCCTTGGCTCAAGGGGGCGTGTCTCCCATGTGGGAGGCCCCCAGCCCAATACCTGCCCTGCGCAGCCCCCACCCACCTGTGTGGAACGAAACCATATAGAAAACTGATGATGCACAACTATGGAGACTGCTCTGGGTCCTCCCCCTTCTCTCTGTCTCTCTCTCTCTCTCTGTCTCTGTCAAAAACAATAAAATAAATCTTTAAAAAAAAATTATGTATATGGTTAACATAACCCAGCAATTCCACTCCTTGGTATATATCCAAACAAATTGAAAATAGATATCCATGAAAAAACCTGTACACAAATACTCATAGAGGCATTATTCATGATAGCCAAAAGTGGAAGCAATCCAAATTTCCATCAGCTGATGAATTAATAAATAAAATGTGATATATCCATACCATGGTATATTATTTGGCCATAAAGAGAAATAAAGTACTGACATACTCAACATGGATGAATCTTGAAAACATGTTGAGTGAAAGAAGCCAGACACAAAAGACCACATTTTGTATGACTTAATTTATATGAAATGTCCAGAATAGGCAAATCCATAGACATGAGAAGTAAATCAGTGGTTACAAAGAACTGGAGCAATGGGGAGAAGGAAAGGAGGAGTGATTGCTAATAGGTATGGGTACAAGATTTCTTTTTAGGATGATGAAAATGCTTTGGAATTAGGTAGTGGTGATGGTTGTACACCTTCTAAATGTACTTTAATGGGTAAATCTTAAGATATGTGAATTAGATCAAAATAGAGTTATTTAAAAATAATGTACATGAAAGTACCGTCAATTTAAAGCTATTACTGGAAGGCAGAGGGTAAAGTGGATTTGAATTTAGATTTGGGTAAATGCTTAGCCCTTTTGAAATTTGTTTTATCTGTAATGGGAATAATCATACCTTATTAGGGTTGTGATAGGACTGATAAAATAAGGACACAGGATTTATTTATTTTTTTTAAGATTTATTTTTATTGTTTTTTGACAGAGAGAGAGAGACAGACGGAGAGGGACAGAGAGAAGGGGGAGGGCCCAGAGCAGTCTCCATAGTTGACAGCATTAGTTTTCCATATAGTTTCACTCCACAGGTGGGTGCAGGGCTGCGCAGGGCAGGAACTAGGCCAGGAACCTCCTACATGGGCCCCGGCAAGAACTGAACTGGGGGCACACCCCAGTTCAGCATGTGGGTCCACCTGGGCCAGGCCCTGGATTCGATCCTCGGGTTCCGGGGCTGCAAAGTGAGCACTTAACCCGCTGAGCCATCCCAGCTTCCCCAGGACACAGGATTTTTGTAAAATGCTCTACAAATATAAGAGATGGTTATTTCCCTGAGAGAATTTCAGTGTCTTTCTACCTCATACCATGGGAGTACAATCCTGGAATCTATTTGCATCTTCCTTTTCCTCATTTTCTCCCTCTTGTTCTCCAGCATATAGAGGAGGGAGGAGAATAAAATCACAATTCCTGTTCAGCTGGGCCAAGTTTGTCTGAGTTCTGTTTGTTCTGTGCTCTAATCATATCCACTGCAGAAGGACCTGGCCTGGTGTGCAAAGGGGGCCTGTCCTCAGATTTATCTTTTTCTCCTCAGGTGGGCATGGGGGAGAAGAAGAAGGTAATGGGGGTCCTGGATATCTACGGCTTTGAAATACTAGAGGTAAGAGAGCTTCACCCAACCTCAGTACCCTGCTTCCCTTTGGTTATGGAAGATGGGCTCAAAGAGGGACGTGAGAGAAGGGAGGCAGGGCTGACGCGGGGAAGCATCTTGGGCTGTGCTGCTTGCTCTCTTTAACTTGTGTACCTTCCCTCAGGATAATAGCTTTGAGCAATTTGTGATCAACTACTGCAATGAGAAGCTACAGCAGGTGTTCATAGAGAAAACACTAAGAGAGGAGCAAGAAGAATATAAGAGAGAGGTAAACTAAGACTTCTCCCTACTTTTACTTTCTTAAATCACAATTTCCTCTCCATTGTCTCCAGATGGGAACACAAAGGACAAAATGTTTCCCTTGTACAGCTGAACATTCCAACATTGCCATGAAGCTCTAATTTTCTGCTCTTCATCCCTGTTCTCCATCCTCCCACTCAGGCCAGGCAAGGAAGGTGGCAGATTAATGGAAGGGTGTGGGAGTCCTGACAAGAGTGAAGTGACAGCTATGCTTGGCCTATGGCATACTGAGACAAATTTTTTTTTTTTTTTAATATTATTATATTTTATTGTTAAATTTAATGGGGTGACATTGGTTGGTAACAATCAGACAGTTTCCCAATGGACAACTCCACATCACATCACCCATGCATCGCATTATGTGCCCAGCTCCCAGAATCAGGTCCCCCTCCAACCCGATATATCTGGTGCCCACGTCCCCCTCCCCACACAACTCTCCCTCCCCCCTCCCCTCTCCTCCCTCCTCTCCAGGTAAACACCAAACCATTGAGTGTGTCCATAATGCTGGTGCCCTCTCCCACCTCACCTCCCTCTCTCCCTCCCCCCTCCTCCCCTTCCCTCAGGCAATCACCAAGTTATTGGGTGTGTCCATAGGTCTCTGTGTCTTTGTAACTTTCAGTTTTATATTCCACCTATAAGTAAGGTCATATTTTTCTGGATTCTTTCATTCTGACTTATTTCACTTAATAAGATAGTCTCTAGGTCCATCCATGTTGCCAGAAATGACTGTATTTCATCATTTCTCATCGCTGAGTAGTATTCCATTGTGTAAATGTACCACATCTTCTTTATCCAGTC
>PVKE010020304.1:0-27615 GCA_004027555.1 Craseonycteris thonglongyai
CTGGGATGTGCCCCCAGTTTGGTTCTTGCCGGGACCTATGCGGGAGGCTCCCAGCCCAGTTCCTGCCCTGCGCAGCCCTGTGCCCACCTGTGGAGTGAAACTATATGGAAAACTAATGTCAACTATGGAGACTGCTCTGGGCCCTCCCCCTTCTCTCTGTCTCTCTCTGTCTCTGTTTCTCTCTGTCAAAAATCAATAACATAAAAAAAAAATCTAAAAAAAAAAAAAAATTAGATGAAAACAACCTGAACTTTTTGCCTATAACTCATGGCTCTTGCATCACAATGATGCACCAGCTCACAGGGCTCTCTCTGTGAGGGAGTTTCTAGCCAGTAAACAAATAACTATGTTGGAACATCCTCCCTACTCACTTGATCTGGGCTCCAGTGATCTTTTTCTTTACCCAAAGATGAAGAAAATATTGAAAGGAAGACATTTTTATAACATGTAGGACATAAAGGATAATATGATGAAGGCTCTGATGGCCATCCCAGAAAGAGTTTAAAATTGCTTTGAAGGGTGGACTAGGTGTTGTCATCAGTGCATAGCTTCCCAAGGGAGTACTTCAAAGGTATCCATAGTGATATTCAACAATGAGGTGTGTAGCACTTGTTCTAGGATGAGATTGCCAACTTAATTGGCAGACCTTGGAGGTAAACCTAGGCAGTTCTTTGAAAAAATGTTTTGACTCAGAAAAATCATTTTTATTTTTTTAGTCCACAAAATTATTAAATTTTCTATAATCATCCAACTTTAGAATTGGCATGTCCCAAGTCCCTTACCCAACTTCTTCATTTAGTATCTGAATAAATTAGGGCCATAATCAGCTAAGTTAATGTTGTTGCAAAAGGTTATACATGGGAATATTCAAAGTTATTATGTATATTATAAAAGGGTATAATAAGGTTGAGGTGTTAATAAGGAGTAAAAACCTGATTCCTTTACATTTCTTCATTTTCTGTCATATTTATTTTAAATTCAGGTTCTGGGGATGACGGGATGATTCAGTGGGTTGAGTACTGGCTTTGCAGCCCCAGTGTCCAAGGATCAAATCCCAGCCTTGGCCCGTGTAAACCCATCTGATGAACTGGGGTGTGCCCCTAGTTCAGGTCTTATCGGGACCCATGTGGGAGACTCCCAAATGTATCCCTGCCCTGCGCAGCCCCACACCCACATGTGGAATAGCAGTCATCAATTAAGAAATATTTATTATATAAAAAACCTAACAAATAAGAATAGTATTATGAATCTTGTTTACTGACTGTGCCATGATTAGTTCAGAAAATCAAACATTAACATACACAGTTTGCATGAAAAGGTCAAGGTTTCCTTCTTAGAACTACCCAGGCATGGGATCAAGCAAGTCTTCTAATAGATTCTGATACCATTCAAGATTGGTGTGAAGAGTACTTATGCGACCTATCCCCAAGCTGTATCACAGGAAAACTGTAGTTTCAGATCTCATCTGATAAAAAGAGAAAGGACAGACTGGGAATGTGGAGGAGAAAGGGTAACCGTGAGTGTTTTCTTCCAGACCTCTGCTAAAGGTGAATGAATTGGCAAAGTAGATCAAAGTGCAAAATACAGTTGATTAAAATTAATTTCCTGTTGATTTCAACAATCAATCTAATACATCAGAATAACAAGGTTGAAAACTGAGACACATTTTTCATAAACCTAAGTTTGCAACACACTTAAACATGTGTTATCCCATTTATTTTAAACCTCACAACCACCTAATGGGGTAGGTGCTTATTATACCACTGTAAGTAAGATGATAAATGAACCAATCATAAACCTCATTTAAGTTGCCAAGAAGCCACTGATCGCATGTCTTACATAAACACAATCTCTGTCTTCCAATTTTCTGAAAATCTCAAGCAACATATTCTCTTATGGTAGCACTATTTTATTAGTTTCATCTTATGAACTTCCATCTTGGCTTAGGTTTTCCCAGAATTCTGAGACCAGAATTTCCATGCCAATAATAAAAGTGAGAGTTTATCCAAGAGAACACTGGTAGAAGAGTAAAAGATGAGACCAGGGGCTGGGGAGAAACAAAGCCAGTAGAGGTTACGTACTCAAGCCAGTTAGCCTTGTGAACTACTAGAGCTGAGGAACCCTGGGACATTACAGAATACGTCTGAAGAGCTGATATTCCAGCCAAGATAAGAAGGCTAAGACATTTCATCAAGACCCTGAGCTACTTCTAAGAGCATTAACTCCCCAGGACTTTTAGTCTGCCATATGCACTTGTTGATAGTGTTAATGAAGACAATAAAAATCCCTCTGGCAAAGGTTGTAAGTGTTTGCACTGTAAGTTTCTAGAAGCGAATGTAGAGAGCATATGGATGACAATATGGATACTTTCTCATTGCCTCTTAGGTGCTCATGAGGTATATTAAGTGTCAAGATTTCTTTTTTTTTTTTTAAGTCATTTAAAGAATAAAGTTAATATACTATCGAACCATAGTATATCTCTCACATAAATTAAAAAAAATCTTTTACAGTGAAAACTTTTACATCTTAAAATAGTTAAATGAACATTTGGGCTCATGAGCAGGATCTTGTTGTCATAGGTATAGCATCATCTGACCTCATCTTCCTCTCCTCTCCCTTCTTTCCAGTCCTTTCTTTATTGATTTAATACCCTTAACTCTCTGAACCAGAATCAATGCTTCTTACTCATGGTAACAGACTTACTGGCCATCTTCTTTTTTTTTATTACCTTTTAGTGTATTTTCTTGGAGTTTGTTTTCTTACCAAATTAACCATCTCAAACAAATGCCATGCTTTCCCCAAGAAGAATGCTGGTCAATAGTACAGTTTTAAAATTCATCACAGTAGTTTCGTAAATAAGGAAACGGAGGCAGAGGTGCTATTAATGTGTCTGCTATTACAAAGATAAGAAATGTCAGGAGAATACTGGGATAGCTCAGCGGTTGAGCACTTACTTCCAGGTCACAAGGTCCAGGGTTTGCTTCCTGATCCTGGCCCGTGAAACCCCATATGCTGAACTGCAGTGCAACTGATAACCACTGGGATGGCTCAGTGGCCAAGGTCCTTTCCTCCCATGTGGGGGCCCCCAGTTCAGTTCCTGCCCCATGTGGACCACACACACCTGTGTGGAATGAAATTATGTCACAACTAATGATGTACAACTAAGGAGACTGCTCTAGGTCCTCCCCCCACCCCCCACCACTCTCTGTCTCTTTCTTACCTTCTCTCAAAAACAATAAAATAATTTATTTAAAAGTATCAGAGGTCTTCTGCTTCCAGAGCTTGATATTTTCCCTCACAGGAGGCTGCTTTGCATCCACTGTTAAGCAACGTAAATACATGTAAATGTTGAATAAGACTCAGTCAGATGTGAATTAGAGCTACTTTGCTTTCTCCTGACCTACCCTGTGAAAAAGATAGCTAGATGAGCACTAAGATAGAGTAGTAGCTCCTACTCAGATGAAGAAAGCCTAGAATTTACCACTACTTAGCTCTTAATGTTTCTCATATGGCCCATTTGTCCTTATCTTTTGACATTGTAGGTTAATCATGTTTGAGAGTTTTTGTGGTTATATTCTCTTCTAGTTTCTTCCAGTTAGATTTTAAGATGAATTGAGATAAGAATAAAGAAGCTTGGTTTTATAAGAAAATAATCAGATTTTTCAGTGACAAAATAAAAACTTTTAATGCATTTTTTAAATACTTACAGAAAGTTTATGTAGGCTTTCTAAGCCATTTTGAACTTTCATTCCTAACCCATTATCATCAAATAATGGATTCGATTTTTTTTGTGAACATTTTATTATTTTAGCCCTTATAATGATTGTATTTACTTCTGCTATTTTGGATGGATAATGCAAAATAATGTATTTCTTTTTTTGTGAAAGATCAACTCAAGTGTGAATGTAGGAGAATATCTGTATCCTTGTACCCTGGTACATGTTCACATAGACCACGCAGGCAAAGGCTTGTATGGCAAAATCCCTGAACCTTGGAAAAACTCTTTGTAATTCTTCCAGAACTTGAAATTATGGGAGGCCTGTTATGCATTAGTTAGGAGGCGATCACCAGCTGGCCTACCTATCTACCCTGGGAGGTGTGCCAGGAGATACTTTCTCATTGCCTCCTGGGTTCTGGTGAGTATTGGGCTTTCTGTCTTGCCTCCCTCAGAATAGAGCTGTAGGATATATAACCACTTAACTACAGACTAGATCTGGCTTTTCAGCAGTGGAATATGAGGGCTGTCTGAAAAAAATCCAGCCTTTGTTAATATAAAGAGAACAATCACATGGCAGGATACTTTCCGGACAGACCTTGCATATCCTACATCTGCATTGTAGTCATCTGTTGGGAGGCTGGCCACTTGGTTTATTCCTTCTCTGTAAGTAATAAACTACCTGCATTTAAAAATGGCTTGCTGTCTCTTTATCAGCCAAGTCTCTAACAGCCTGTGTACTGACCTTGTCTTCTATTGTGATTGATAGTGGTAACCCCTTCTTGGACAAGGAGTTCTCATCTATCTCTAAGACCCCTGCTAAGAAGCAGAGCCTCATTTTCAGAGTTACTGCCACTTGTGACATTTTAGAAAAATATAAAATTTTCAACATATTTCTCTATTGGCAGGGGAGAATGTTAACTTTATAAAAACTTTTAAATTTAGCAAAGATTTTTATGGTTCTTTTCCTTCTATCAGAAATTCCCCTTAAAATGGAATGATAGTATTTACTCTGCAGAACTCAGACATTAAGTGGTTGCTAAATGGAGTCAAAATAACTCCTGGACATATGTAGTGGTCTTTTGCAAAAGAGAACACTGTAAATCAAAATGGTAACATGCCCGTAAAAATCAGTCCATCTTCCCAAAATAATGACCCTGCTTTCAATTTCCTTTTTATATAAATATGCAGCTCTTTTGTCTAACAATATTCCATGGGTGTATGTAGACTTGGACAATAATACACACATAGTTAAGCTTTAGTTCACCTTTTAAGACCCCTTTAAAATATCCTAAATAGCCTATTCCTCGAAATAACACTGCATTATATTCTGAGGTCCCCTCCTCCTAACTCCCCTGTGAATGCACATTGATTTGATGATGTACTATGTATCAAGACTTTCAAAATGTACTCATGTGATCATTACATCAATGCCAGGGGATATAAATTATTGTCTTTCTTTTTTATATGAGGAAATTGGAGCCAAAATATGTCAGGTGTCATGGACAAGTTCCTAAGCTAATACGGTACAGGTGTACAGGATCACAATTCCTGACACTGAGTCTGTTTGCCTTCCACGTGCCACACTCCCATCCATGCAACATCCCTGCTTATTGGTGATATGATTGAATGTTTCTATAGCTGTCCTAACAATAATGAGAGTGAAGTTAACTTCATTTTGAACTAGCAGTTTAGAAATAATGATAAAGAAAATCTCATCATAAAAAAAAACCTTGTAAGTAGTGAAATATATTTGGTTTGTAAGAAATCTGAAGAGCTGGATTCTATACTGGGGATTATAAACTGGATCAACCAATCCATGAAGTTTGGAATTCTATTGCAGATGTGACAATAGTGAACATTGCTTCAAATTTATGGTAACATTCTTGCTGCATTTAAACTTCAGATGGTTGAGGTTAGACCCTAAATATGCCTTGCTTCTAGTGTATTATTATCAGACTTTGGAAACAGACTTGATGCAGTAAGCACTGTGCAATGTCTCACAGTTCAGGTGCATACTAGGTGATACACGGTTTCAAAGCAAAGGCAGTAATTTAAAAAACAAAACAAAACAAAAAAGCTATATATCCAAATCACTGCACCTAAATACTTATATACTCACTACATTGGTCCCTGAAATGGATCAGGCAAGTGTTAAAAGTTTGAGATTCAAAAAATAAGTGAATTAGAATAAAAACTGTCCCTTAAAATCCTACGAGTTCTAAAAATTAAGGTTGCAAACTTGCCACTATGCGCTTATGTTGGCAGCACTCTACAAACCACTCAGTAAGGTTTCACAACCTTAGTATAACAGTGTATCACAGCTGTATTTGTGTCAACATGTGGTGGTGTCTTGCTGAGTGGCATTCATTATTGTTGTGTGTTTTTGTGGGCTGTCATGACAATACCAGAGCTTGAGTTAGAGCAATGAACAAACATTACATTTCTTGTTAAACTTGGCAGAAGTGGAGGTGAAATCGGGACATGTTAGTCCAAGTTTATGGAGATAATGCCATAAAGTAAACAGCAATATATGAATGGATTAAATGTTTTTCTAAAGGGACAGAAAACGTCTCTGATGAAGAGAGGTCACAGTGGCTGATAACAAGCAGAACTGATGAAAACATTGCAAAAATTTGTTGACTTATGCATCAAAATCTTTGGCTGATTGTGAGAAGCATAGCAGACCAAGTACACATCGATAGAAAAACAGGAAGATCTTCACTGAAAATCTTGGCATGAGAAGAGTGTGTAAAAATGGTTTTGAAGGAGCTCTCCGATGAACAAAAGTAAGGGAGAGTACAAGTTTGCCAAGATGTTTTAAAGAGGCAAGACAGTATTTTAGGTGGTGTTATCACTGATGATGAAACATGAGTGCACCAATTCGACTCTGAAACAATGAGGCCAAGCGCACAATGGAAGTCAGCCAATTCTTCATGACCAAAAATGTTATGTCAGTCCACATCAAGAGTCAAAACGATGTTCCTAAACTCTTTTGATATCAGAGGGGTAATTCACTATGAATTGGTAAACAGTCAATCAAGCTGAAGAAACAGTCAACCAAGCAGACCATTTGGAAGTGCTGAAAAACTGCATGAAAAATGTTACACAAAAACGACCCAACTTTTCTTGCAACAACTCATGGCTCTTGCGTCATGACAATGCACCAACTCACATGACAATGTCTGTAAACAAACAACTGTGTTAGAACATCCTCCCTACTCACCTGATCTGGGCCCCAGTGACCGTTTTCTTTACCTGAAGATAAAGTAAAGATTGAATAAAAGACATTTTGATGGCATTCAGGACATCAAGGGTAATACGATGATGGCTCCCATGAGCATTCCAGAAAAAGTCCAAAACTACTTTGAAGGGTGGACTAGGCCTGGTGTCAGTGCATAGCTTTCCAAGGGGAATGCTTTGAAGGTGTCTATAGTGAGATTCAGCAATATGGTGTGTAGCACTATTTCTAGGGTAAGTTCATGAACTTGTCACACCTCGTATGTAAGGCTGAGCATTTACCCAGGAATAGCTGTTGTCACTGCATGAAATATTTTGGGGTTTTTTTATGTTTCAGATTTTTGTAGAGTATGCATGCATGACAGCTGTCATGATGTCTGATTTCTGTTCTTTAAAGTTAAATTTCATGTTCTCCTATAAATAGTCCTCCATAAGTACTTAGAGGCTCTGGCAGAGGTCAGCTACTCGCTGCAAACTATTGATGAGACTATATATTCTCCTTTTTCTGAATAGAGCATAAAGATCATTATTTTTCAAGCCCGCGTCTTTCGGAGTGCTTCCTATTGATTTGTGATGTTGGAAGGTAACATCCATGTAGTGGATGGATCATTTGAGTCAAGTCTGGCAATCAGTGGGGAGACAGATTTCACAACCTGCCTACCTGTGACTTGTGTCTGAGATTTAAATTTGGGAAGTGATCAAAAATCATTAGGAACAAAGACTTTGGAAGAAGGTGAACAATCTAGTCTAGGCACTAGACTGTATGCATGTAAGAGGGCTCAGAAAATAAGTGCTAACAATTTTAAATGACTTATTAACTATACATAGTTAATATAACTATGTATAGTTATAATATAATATAATATAATGTATAATATACATTAACTATAAATTAATGGTAAATTGCTTTTTTCAGATGTAATCTGACCTCAGATTAAAAAGATTATTTAGTAAATAAATTATGTAAATCATTCATTTATTCATTATACTGAGGTGCTTTCTTTGAAAAAAGACTAGATAAGAATTTTTTTTTTAAGATTTATTTATTGTTTTTGACAGAGAGAGACAGAGAGATACAGAGTCAGAGACAGAAAAAAGGGGAGGGCCCAGAACAGTCTCCATAGTTGCACATCATCGGTTTTTCCACAGAGTTTCATTCCTCAGGTGGGCTTGGGGCTGCACAGGGCAGGAACTGGGCCAGGGTCTCGCCCCAGTGAGAACTGAACTGGGGCCACTCCCCAGTTCAGCATATGGGTCCACACGGGCCGGAGCCGGGATTCGATCCTCGGTCCCTGGGGCTGTAAAGTGAGTGCCTAACCCACTGAGCCATCCTGGCTTCCTGGAAAATTTTAAAATGAAGCTAACACAATAACTCATTAGAATACTTATTCTAATAAGCACATTGACTCAGTTATTTAATGTGTACCTATTACGTACCACCGACTTCAGCTTTATTTGCTTTCTAATCTCATCAGTAACATTGTAGGTATGTAGTATTATAGTATTTGATAATAAACTGAGGTTTTTAAAAGTGAAATGTCTTAAAGTTTCCATAATTAGCCGATGACAGCCCTAGTATTAAAATTCAGGACTATCTGATTGTAAATCATGAACTGTTTTTTAAATCATAATTGCTCTTTAAAATGTAATGGGAGGGGAAGCTGGGATGGCTCAGTGTGTTAGGCGCTCACTTTGCAGCCCCGGGGACCGAGGATCGAATCCCGGCTCTGGCCCTTGCGGACCCATGTGCTGAGCTGGGGAGTTCCCCCAGCTCAGCTCTCTCTCTCTGTCTCTGTCTCTGTATCTCTCTCTCTCTCTCTCTCTCCCCCCCCGTCAAAAAATAAATAAATAAAAACTTAAAAAAAAATGTAATGGGAGCCCATTTATGTACATAGGCATTTTGGAGAGTTCACTGTTTGAAAGTTAATTCCTTTGTGCATACACCATACATAAAGATTACTTGAGAACCCAGGTATAAAAGATTTACTTTTCTACTTTTTGTCATTATGCCTTTGTAAGTTTTCTTTGTTATTTCTAAGTGAGATAAATACTATATGTCAGAAATTAGAAAATATTTTTAATGAACAAATGTCTTCAACCGTGGATGTAGAGACTAGTTTCACCTTTGAAGTGATATTGAGAAATGTTGAACACTTTAAAGACTGAATGTCCCACTTCTAAAATGCAACACTACTTCCAGCTCTCAAGTTGTCATCTATTCTCTGACATAAACAGTCTGATTCCCACATGACATATTCAAAGGCTGCCTTGCACAGACTCATTTACAGTGACTCCATTTAAGTTACACTTTTAAAATTGTTCCCAAGAGACCCAGCTCAAATAGAGCGGAGCTGTCCACATTAGCCACCACACACAGACAGGATGAGTGACAGGCATGCTTAATCTGTTCATTTTCTACCTCGGGAGCACTTTGTCTCTTAATGATGGCACTGACTATAAAACCAAGACTGTAAGTCCTTTGACTTGGCTCAATCCAAAGCTGGGACAATGTCTCAGGCAAGTTAAAACAACACAGTGCTATTATGCATAGATTCTGAACTCATGTCTTTTGGAAGATCATCATTTTGGCCACGGTGATGGTCCCCAAAATAAGGCAAAGTTTCCAAATATTTGGTTTGGAAAGCAAAGCTCTTTACATTCCATTCTGCTCCCCGTTGTGCTACTCTCACCGAGTCCTCCACTCCACATGACTTGATCATCACTCCTTTCCTTCCCACACTTTCTCATTCTTGCTTCTACAGCACATGCTGTTTCTTTTTGATATTCTTGTAGCCACCGTGAGTTTGGTTAGACGGCCCTTGAGATTATTTCTAACATAGCATGTATAATGTTTTGTGACATACTTTGGCTAGTCTGTGTTTACTGTGCCCCTTCAGAACATTAATGTGGTGGGACGTCTGAAAGGGCTAGATAAGAGTGCACATGTAGAAGCATGGAAAGCTGGCAACCAACTCCGTTATCTCTCTCCTCTCATTTCTAGAAGTTTTTAATTTCACTTTTGTTTATTTAGTCTCATAATTCTCCTTGCTTATTATAGTGCTACTGGTTTCATTTCTCATATTTGGTCTCTCCAATAAGACTGAATCTCCTTGGAGAGCAGTGAATACCTTACCTGAATTTCATATTCTCACACTGCTCTCTGTCCTCTTGGGGAATGGGCAATCCATGGGCCAATTTTATCCAGTGTTGATTTTTCTTTTTTCTGTCTCCTAATATTGCCCCACATCTCTGTGTTTCTTCTTCAGAACACACAATGACTTCAAATCACATATCACTGAAAGCAGAATGTAACTGGAAGAAAATGTAAGGACAACAAACAAACAAATAACAACAAAACATTGAGTTGTGTTGACCTTACTTACCATCTTCCTTCTCAGTAGAACTTATGTCCTAAAGAAAATACTACACATTTAAGGACCAACTCTTAAATCTACTAGATAGGAGCATACTGGTTAAGAGAGACAAGGAGTCATAACTCTACCACCCATGAACTCATGGGTCTCCAAGTGCACTTCCCTTGCCCAGGAAAAATAATAATTGCTGCAAAAATGAATCAGCTACAGAAATGTATTTTTTTTTAATAAAAGCAACTTTAGTATAGTGGTATGTACAAATTTAACAGAAGATTACTTTGGTTCAGTTTCTGATACTTCCACTTCTAGATGCATGTTCTTGGGCGCATTATCAAATGTCTCTCTGCCTCAGCTTTATCATCTTTAAGATAGACACAGTAGTATTTACTTCCTATGATTATTATAATATTTAAAGTTAGTATAAAAGGTAATATGTTTAGAGCCATGACTAGACAAAACAATTCAATTGACATGAACTATACCTTATATTTGTTTTTTATGTGTATTATCCTTTTCTATTAATTTTATCTCTCCTTTTCATTGATGAGAATACCAGGGTGCCTACATTAACTATGCAATAGTATATATCTGAAGAATTCAAGCTTTTTGTTATCAAATGCTGTGTTCTTCCTTCACTGGGTAAAATTTTCCATTTTAATTTTAATAGTAATTTATCACTGTTCCATTATTATTTTAATAGCAATTGTCATGCTCTAAAGTCACTTTTATAACTAATGAATGCCCTCCCCCTACTTCTCACTGAGATACAGTCTGGATAATGATAAGACATGTACTTTTCTTATTCGTTGAAATAGCACTGGAACCAGAAACAGTGCCTGGCACTGAAATATTTGTAGAATGAATAATTTGACTATAAAGTACAACTGTGTTGGGAGTGTATTTTCAGCTTACCCCTTTAAATAGGAGTGTATACCACTTGTACTAGATACTTCTTCACATGCGCAAAGTCACATACAAAAGAAAATGTCTTTTTATTGTGATTGGCTAGACCTTGACATGTAACCTAAGGTGATTACTATTAGGAGTGGTAGGCTCCAATCTTTCTCACCTCCTCTTGCATTTTATGCACCTGTAGGTCACATGAATCCGAGGCTTTTTGGGTCCTCTTTTCTTTTGCATTGTTGATTCCCTGTGATTACAAGGGTGAGTGACTTAGGGAACTGTACTTGTTCTAAGATTTAAGTGTTTTGTTTGGGACTGAAGGAAAAGCTAAATATTGAGACTGGAGTAAGAGCTAAATATGAGATCCCACTTAGGTTGGAACATCGGTCACAGGGTTAAACTTTTGTGTCAGAATTCTACCACTGGTAGTTAAACAGCTCTTGGTTTCAGTTTGTTTTTGCTTTTTGCATTTAAACTCTTTAGAATGTCAGGAGAAGTGAGGAGATGATTTGCTGGACAGAAAAGAATTTGGCCAATCATATGTTCTTGATCATAATGTCCCTAAATACAGAGGGTGCCAAAAAAAAGTATACATATTTTAAGAAAGGAAAAAGCTGTATTAAAATTGTAATATTCAATATATACCAATAACAAAAGATGAATACAAGTCACGTTTGACTTCTGCAATTATAAGTGGTGCTCAAAGTGCTTACCATCGGTGTCCAGACACTCCTGATTACAGAGAACTATAGCTTGAACAATGTTGACTGGAGTGTCCACTTGTATCACTGCACATGCCATTTCAATTCACCATGGGTCTCAAACTTATCAAAAATGCATGCAATTGTCAGGCCTCCATTGTCATTATACTTCCATAATGTTCTTTAATTTCAAATGCCACTTTAAAATGATCTTGTGCTCCTCAAACAACAACCGTGCTTCTGCCATTTTCTTTGACTGTCTGCCTGTCAAATGGTGACACTAGCATTCATTTGATTAACACCATCTTTTGAGCAAATGTCATACTGCACATTGCTGCCACAAATAAATTCAACTTCAAAAAGTATATATATATATAGATAACATCTGTTCAAATGTGTATACATTTTTTGGCACCTCTGGTATTTAGGTGTATCCTCTAGCAGGTCTTCTCTCTTGAATTGCTATGACTAAGCTGAGAGTTGCACCAAACTTTTGAGAAAACAGAGAACAATTATATTGAAGTTAATTAAATGCTGGTCCTATTGAAGCTGTTTATTTCTCTAAGCCTGTGTATTCCTGAATCTCAAAGAATTTCAGCTTTCAAAAACATGTGTGTGTAACTGCACATAGATTTTCCTTCTCTCTCTCTCTCTTCTCTCTCTCTCTCTCTCTCTCTCTCTCTCTCTCTCTCTCTCTCTCTCTATATATATATATATATATATATATATATATATAACTTTATATATATATATAACTTTATATATATATATATATATATATATATATATATATATATATATAAAATGCTTAGCATTTTACCATTATCCACTTTATTTATCCAATTTATTTTTCTTGGGCAGTACTGATATTTTACTGATGAAAAATCAACTCAATTTCTATCCCAATATCACAACCTATAAAGTGGTGGAGCCAAAGTACTTTTTCTAATATCAAATATTAGAGAGCTTGTAATCACTAAGTTATACACTTCTCAATATCTTTGTTGTTAGAAAAATACCACGACTTTACCACCTTATAAGTTTTGATATTGAAAAAGAAATTAAGATTTGATTTTTCATCAGTAAAATGTCAATAATGCCTGAGAAAAGTAAGTTAGATAATGGTAAAATACTTAGCATAGTCCCTGGTATATTTTAAAGAGTATCAGACTGGAGAATAATAGTGAAGTATGTACTTGTGTGTATGTGTATGGATAGGGGTGGGTTTGAGGGTCTTATAGTTTGTTGGCCTGTGTCAGCATACATACCAGAATCACAAAGAAAATTGGGAATATTTTAAAGTGTAAAAAGAATTGATATTGCATAATCACTTTATATTCATAAAAGAAAAGCAGATCATGGTTATTTTAAATCATCTCCTTCTTCTTTTCTAATTAAAAGGTAAAATAATAAGAGTTATACAAGTAGGCAGCTCAAACACATTGTCCTAAGAATAAAGAATGAAAGGATCTAGAAAGCAACCCCTGGCTCAGCCCTAGATGCTCAGTGTAAATGTGAAAACGTACACCTCCTGAATTTTGACTGCTATTATGTGAGAAAGCAGCAACTGGCAACTGAAGGGCATCAAAATGTTATTGTAGGAAACTCAGTCATGTCTTGGCTCCAAATCATTGCATGTCTGCTGGGTGGAGGCACCATGATCACAGACACATTTTCCCCAGCCCTGTTCTACAACTATAACCTTGAGGTTCTGATCCCAAATGTTTTCATTACATGACCAAAGAATTCCGTGCTTTGGCTATGGGTAGGATTTAAAATTGGTTCAATAAATCTGTTGGGTATCTTAAATTTCAAGGACCCTAGCTTTATTTGTTTATACTTTGCACTTCTTGTTGTTTCAGTGATGCAATGTGTCAGCGCCTCCAAGAGAAATTCCTTGAAGGACTTCTTTGAGAGTCAAGTTGTGAACATAAAGGCAGCTTTTCTGGGGAATTGTTGGTGATTATGACCTGAGCCCTGTAATCTGCTTTATGTGGGTTCGTTGAATATTTATGAAAATAGTCAATGTGCCAGTCACAGCAAGAGATATTTCAGGAGAATTTCTTCATTCACTTCTTATAATCACCTTGTATGAAAGCTGCCATTGCTGTTTTCTGAGCTAACAATGCAGAAACAATCTTGGGCATGTTTAGCACCTAGTCAAAGGCCACATGGCAAACTTATGGTTGGGTGAGTCTACTATCAAAATGTTATTCTTGTGTGTTTATTGTTCTAATTATTTTCTAATAAAACTGAGAGTTTGGCTTTAAGTTTCTGAGTCATAATATTTCTTGAAAAGGTAATCTTTATTTTTACTGTTTATTTCTCTTAAAAACTCTATATTAAGTAGCATTTTAAAATGTGGAAAAGAAGCCCTATATTAGTACATCTTAATTGAGGTTCTGGCTCTTCCATGAATGAACTTCGGGAAGCCTGAGGTTACTCGCATTTTGTTTCATATAAGTGTGAGTAGGTGTGTTGTGTGAAGGGAGTGTCAGTGTGCTCTTTAAATCCTCAGAGTTTCTAATGCCACATAAGAGATAACAATTGTTAACTCTTGTCAAAATGGGAAATAGGGGAAGCCGGGATGGCTCAGTGGGTTAAGGGCTCACTTTGCAGCACCGGGGACTGAGGATCGAATCCCGGCCCTGGCCCGTGCGGAACCATATGCTGAAATGGGAGCTCCCCCAGTTCAGTTCTCTCTGTGTCTCTCTCTGTCTTTCTGTCAAAAATAAATAAAAATATATATATTTTAAAAATGGGAAATCATTCTGTATTTCTTTCTTAATAAGACATCTCTGCTTATTTGACTCAAAGAGAAATAATACATAGCAAAATAAGAAGTGTTACCCCCATTATTGTTGTTTCATTCTAGAAGAAATGTGACTCCCAAGATATCTAGAGAATTGGCTTCCTTCTTAACCATCTTTTATGGAAGTCTTTTAAATATGAATCACCTTCAATTCTTTATTCAAGCTGAACATTGATATAAACATATGGAGGTCAACCTATACCCTACAGAGAAAGAAACATTATTACTAAGACTTAAAATGGAAAGTAAGAGTTTTATTATGTATCAGAAAGATGTCTGGTTAAACTTAAAAGCATTTCTTTTATCTCTGAGACCTTGAAAGTTGGGAAGTTCCAACTGATTTGTATTATGTAATTTTAGTGTAGCAAGGTGAAATGTTGACTAACCAAGGAAATAAAAACAATGAATTCAAAGAGGTGCCATCAGGTAAAATAAGAGATTAATTCCATGCTAATCAATTATGATTTGGAAAATTGTTAATTAGTTATTGAGACTGACAATTGATTAGATACAGAGCAAAACCTGATGGACCTTCATGAAAAAAAGACATCACTTTTCAATATTATTTCAAAAGAACAAAAGTTTATTGCAGGGCAATATATTTTTAAAAGTTTGTACACTGAGGTTTATATGTCTGCACTTATATGTCTTCTCACATTTTGTTGTCATGGTTATGCTAGCTAAAAAAACAAATTGTGAAGTGTCTCCTCTATTTTTTTTTTTTTTTGTCTACTTGTTATATCAGTTACTAGGAAAAGATTGTTAAAACCTTCAATTATGATTGGGATTTTTCTATTTAGTTAGTAAATATTTTAAAATAATTTTAGAAGATTTGAAAAATATATTCTATCGTACACAAATTTCTAAATATTTACAAAATATTTTGTATACTTTGTGATAATGATAAATCATGCTCTTCTTCTCCAAAACCTTACCGAACTTGTTGTATACTACTCACAAATCAATAAAAATAACCAAAATATATTTTACAATAAATTATGTACATTTATTTTTAGGATTTAGCTCTTATTTATGAAGAAATGTCAAATCATAATGTAATTTTATCTTGACATACTGAGAAAGTCAATGACTCTCTGTTTTATGAAGACACAGTTTAGGTAATATAAAGGAGAATAATTAAATTATAAAATAAGAGTTAATAGTTACAAGTTGGAAATTCCATCAATTCAAAAACAGCCAGATTAAAAATTTTATCACATTTAAGATTTATTCATTACAGAGCTTCCCAGAAATAAAAAATGTCTGCTTTATGGATTTTTTATGCGTTAGTATCTCTTATTTTCAAAATTTACTCAAATGTTCCAAAAGGACACATTAGTCAAAGTGAGTACTCAGGTATAAAACAAAAAAACAAAAAAGGCTCCTTTAGGCTATCTGATACCCTACTGCAATACCAGCATGGTTCATAAAAACACTTTATACAAAGAAACTGAATAAATATTGCAGAAAATGGAAAGTGTAAGAGACTTTTCTTTTTTTTTTTCTTTTTCTTTTGTTTTTTTTTTTGGTGATTCAAGCCTTATAAAATCAGACTCATTTTCTCACACTCATTTTCTCACATATTTGAATCTCTAGGTAGTGTCAGTTTCTTGGGTTTAAAATCATTTCTGTAATTTAATATTTACGTTACTCCACGGAGATTACATAAACTGCCTATCATCTATAATAATGGAGAACTCAAGAGTGTATAATTGAAATTCAGAGGTAACAGAAAAGTCATTAATAGCAAAATTGATTCATTATAATTTTACCTCTCAGCTAATTCCTCATTTATAGGAAGAAACTGACAGCCATATTCAGGTTTATTTTGGATAAGGTCTACCTTATCCGAAAGGTAGAATGTAGATGAAAAGTGAAAGGAAGTATGTTGGATAATGTACAAATTGAATCACTAGTTTCTAAATAATTCCATGTTGACCATATAGAAGTGATCTATATTTTTTTATTTTATATTATTTATAGCCACTAAACTCAGTATCATTCAGAATTTTAGAACTGAAAGAGATTTTACTAATTATTCAGTCTAAACTACTCCTAAATAGAAATATAACAAAAACAAAAACCAACAAAACATTGATAACAACAGCCACTTCCTATCAGTTGAAGGCCTAAATAGAACAAAAATCAGACATTGTCGAATAAGAAGGAATCCTCCATCCTTCCACCCTTTGGACTAGAACTGAAACACTGGCTCTACTTGGCTGTTAGCCTACCAGCCTACACCGAAAGTTTGGACTTCTCAACCCCTGTAGTCATGTGAGCTAATTACTTATAAATTTCTTTCTATATATGTACAAATCTGTATTAGACAGGGTTCCCCGAAGAAACATAAGCAATAATTAGAGATTTATTTTAAGATTGATATTGGCTCACATGATTGTGGAGCCTGAGAAGTCCTACAATCCATCCTTTGCAAGCTGAAGACTTAAGAAAGCCAGTGGTGTAGTTTGAAGGTCTGAGAACCAGGGAATCAGTGGTCTAGATAGATTCTAGTCTGAGTTTAAAAGCTTGAGAACAGGGAACACTGGGAGCCAGGGAACACTGATGTTCTAGTTCAATAGTTAAACAGAGAGAAAGAGAATCCTCCCTTCCTCCACTGTTTTGTTCTATTCAGGCACTCAGCAGATGAAAGGATGCCCACTCACACTGGGGAGAGAAAATTTGCTTGTCTCAGTTCACTGATTTTGAACATACCCAGAAATAATGTTAACCAAATATTTGGGTAGCCTGGGATTCAGTCAAGTGGGCATATAAAAGTACCTATCATAACATCTGATTGCTTTTTTTTATCTGGAAAACTCTGACTAATACAGTGAGTTTATAAAACAATATTTCATAACACTATTGATAGGTATAGACAAAGCTATCTCCTAATTTAATTGAAAGGTTATTGGCTTCCTGATACGGATCATGTTTTCATGTCCAGTGGAAAATCTCACTTTAGAACTGTTCTTTGAATATGGCTGTATCTCCTAAGATACAACTTCGAGTAAGAAGATGGTTTAACAAAGATGATTTAACAAAGATGATTTGGTGCTCCGGGCTGCCATCCAGAGATTTAGAAACCCTTCTGAAATAGGACTTTGGTAAATAACACTATTTTAATATACTAAGTTCACTTTTCAATATTTGGAAGTTCTTTAGCCTTTGGAAATGTGAACTGCCTTCAATGGGTTTGCTCTCAGTGACTCCATGGATATTCATGCACTGGAGCAGACAGTGAGATTAGTTCTCACAAACAGAATTTTAACAATAGACATGGTGCAATATGAAGTACTGTATCATATAACTTAGTAATTTCTCCAAGTTCATGCTATCTGGAAAGTTTGACCATCAGTCTAGGGCTCCCCAGGCTTCAGTAAACTCAAAACACCTAGAGAACAGTGAGGGTGTGATGAACTGTGTACAGGTTTGACCACAATACCTGAAGATGGAGGTCCTTTCACAGAGCCAACTTTATTGATGAAGGAAAGAAAAAGAGAGATGGTCACTGTATCTGAAAATCTTCTGGTAGAACATGGACTCATTTCTTCCTTCCTCAGTGGAACTATAAGGAATTAACAGACTGACTATTTCTTATTTTCATTCAGTAATGCACTATAGAGTTTTATGGATCATTTCTGAGAAGATAATTTGTATATTTATAGTAACCGAGGAAAGCATGTCCCATTGAAGTAAGCTGACCAGACAAGCTGTTTGTAATGGGACATACTGTTGTTTTCTGTCCCATTTAAAATGGTACATCTGGTCAGACTATATTAAAGTTGCTCTGTGGTTAGAAAATTATGTGGCTTATTTCCCATGTTTCAATGATATAATAAAATATAAATATTGTGCAAAATAAAAACATTTAGGTGAATGTTGCCACTTGGCCTGGTGGAAATTGGTTGCACATACACAGGTATGGGCAGCCATTGTTTACACAGCCTTCAAAGACCAAATAACTGAATCAATACTGGGATCAAGGCCATAGTCCTTACAGACCAATTAAGACTTCCATTTTCAGGAAAAGTCTGGAATCCAGATGCATAACATTTACCTTGCATTTTCAAAGATAAAAGGGCAGCACATCACCTGGGCTGATTTTTTTTTTTTCCCTTGGATGTCCTGGGATTTCCTTCTCTAAAAGAAAAACCTTAAGGTGTAGCACAGAAAAGAGAAGCACATTGTCAAGTTTTGAAACTCAGTATTGTTAAACTGTCTGTGAAATTTACCCAGGAAGTAGAGCCAAGTGGAGTCTTCTAAATAGACTTTGTGCATTTTCCTGATGATGGATTTGATCATAAAATCAGAGCAAGGGATTGTTACAGATGATGAAAGAGATGCATCCAAAATTCACAAAAGCTGTATGTTGTTCATGACAAATGTTAAGAGATGTAATCAATACACAATTCTATTTTTTCTCCCACTATTCCTTTGGAATTTTCTCTCATTAGGAAAATTCTTTCCATTTCCTGTATAAGAATGTCAAAGGCTCAGATTTGTTCTGCTCTTTCTCTGGTAACATCTAAAGGGACTTTCAATTGCAATTAAAATCTCTACTCAAATGCTTAATCCCATGCAGTAATTAAAATGCCCTATGTGTTTTCGAGTGCAAGAGTCAGATATTAATTTTCCTCATACACTGACTGTCCCCTCATTAGGCTTTAATTGGAGTAGTAGACATTCCATACTCTCCCACTTTTGGAAGGAGGGAGAGTCTAGACTTCAAGGAAATTCTATTTACAAAATTATCTCTGAAAGATTTTTATATATATTTTGGGGTAATCAAGAGATATTAATAAATTTGAAGCCATCAGTATGCCATTTGCTTTGAATATTTGTATTTCATTCTGCACCTAAATTTGGTATTTCCATCTATTGCATCCTTGGACCTCTGTTGAAAATTAAATGCAGTCATTCCATTTCATAATGAGATGTTATTTGAAACTGAGAAACCGTTATCTAAGTGGGGTGTTTCTGGGAAATGAGCATTAGGGGAAAAATCCACAAGGTGAGTTCTTTAGGTTAGGAGAATTCCGGGAACATGCTTACTGCTCAGAAAGTTGAAGCAAATTGCAATTCCTCAGAAGAAAGACATATTTGGAAACGTGAGATCAATTTCAGAGTCAGATCAAATCCTATTACAAAGAAGACAGTTGCTACAAGAAAGAAATCCCACATATGTGAGACACATGGAAAAGCACATTATACACACTGCATGTCAAACTAAACACCAGATCATTCTATGTAGGTGAAGTTCCATAGAAATAATGAATGTGGGAAACCCCTTTCCAGAATTTATCCCCTTGCAACATCAGAGGATTCATATGGGAGATAGATGCTATGAACTCAGTGAAAATGGTAAGCTCTCAATCAAAAGAAGCAGCTTTTCCAAAATGAGAGGATCCATGCTAGAGACAAACCTCCCGAATGCAAAGGATCAAGGAAGTTGGCATTGAAAAGTATTTCATTGAACACCATGGGATACACAATACATTAGTCATCTTCTCATAATATTATTCTACCTTCTTCAAAAAGTGAGTCCAGATCAATAATCTAACTATTAATCGTAGGCTGATGATTGTTGATCTATAAAACACTTTGATAAACTTTATTCTGGAAAGATTCCCTTGGGACTGCTGTTTCATCTACAAAAGAGGGTCGGTGCAGGGAGATAAGGAGCATGCTTCTTTGTGCTCTAGTGTCATTAATGTTCATGTGGGAAATGTACATTAATTGACGTAATCATTCATGTGATGCTTTTATATCTAGTGGTTGCTTGTGCCAGACATGTGTGGGCATGTGAGACATTTCCACCACATCTTATACTCAAAAATTACTATTAATAACAAGATTGTGACTTTTCCTTTTTCTCTATGAGATGTCCAACGTCTTTTCCAAAACAGCAATGATTTCCAACTTGCATTTTGGTAAATCAGGTCTAGCGCACAAAGAATATAAAAGAGAGGAGGCTGTAGTTTGAAAAGTGAACTCTTGTCTCATGGATTCACAGATTCAGAATCTCTGAAGACACAGGCCCAAACCTGCACTTTGTCGAGTAAGCCTGATGGGGCTGAGGCAAATGGCAGAGAAAACTCTCCGAGTGCTTTGCATGTTGCTATTTGAAGTTTCACAAACTAATTTAGGGCAACCGTGACCTTGAACACCTAAGGAAACCATTGGAATCCTTTATAAAATGCTGCATCTGTGGTTTATGTTCCTCCATGGGTAGGATAGGCAGAGAAGGACAGAGCTGGGAGTAAGAGTGGGCTCATCATGGAGTGGAGAGAGAAGTAAAGTCGATGTTTCTGGAATTTTCAAGGAGAGACAGCAGCAAATATGTTGTGCTAAGGAATTTGTTTTCTCTTAAGATTTTAAAATTATAGTATGTTGTGGTTCTAAATGTAAAATATGTTTATTAAATTTTATACTTGTATTCAAAAATGATAGTGATTTAACACAAATGTTCTTTCATAATGTGGCTGAAGAGCGTAGATAAAGCCCATGGTCTTGGCTCCTAACTCTATTTCAATCTCCTTCTTCCTGTCCAAGTACAAGGCTTAGTCCTGTCTTCCTTCTCTCAATTTAAGTTCCTCCAACCAGGAATAGTTTTTCCTTGTCTGTTTGCCTGCTAAACCACACCATCCTTGAGCCACTCTCAAAAATGTCCCTGGTTGACTACACACAGCTCTCTTTCTTCTCTGAAGTGTGGTGCCTATATTCCCCCACGGGATTTTATATATGCGCTATGACGCTCTTGCACTTTCCTTTTGATGAAGCTTATATTTTTACAGTCATTTGATTTCTAGAGGGCTGAAAGGACCCTGTCTTTTAGCTTCTTCAAATCTCTCATAGTGGATAGTATGTATGTGGCATATTTGCTGAATCATATCAGCTATTTATTCCTGGTTTTACTTGCATTCATAATGGTGTTTTACACTGATGCTATCGTAGTAGACTGGACTTTCTCAGACTCTGAATCACAGAGTAAGAGTTTATTGAAATATTATATTAATTAATGTGAACATTTATAATATTAAATCATCAAAATGCCTGCTTCAATATACTACACACTCTTATTTTCAAATAATCAGAATGAGGGGATTATCAGTAAATTTTGATAACCTATCTTTTCTTTGCATTTTATGCTCACAGCTAGCTATACCTTAAAAACACAGAAGGGTTGATTGACACAATTCAGACATAGTAAGCCACCAGAGAAAAAACAAAAAACCAGACTTCTCCTATTAGGTCTCAACTAGTTAGTGGTATCATTGCTAATTTAGTTTTAAAAGATTACTTTGAGATACATAGAAAATGCAGGCCCTGAAATATGATTTGATATGTTATTTAATAGTAGAATTGATCTATTGACATAAGATGTAAATGTTCTGGTTGACGAATTGTAAACAACTTGATATGGGCCTCAGAAGCACTTAATATTTATTTTATCTGCTATTTAAACAGGGTCTTGTGTTCCCTTTCCTGGTAGTAATTATGGGGAATGAGATGTTTATGAACAATCTATAGAGGTCTTTATTTCAAAGCGACATATCATCAAAACCCCAGGAAGGTTGTCCTCCCCAAACACGATTTCCTGTATGTCTTTAAAGCTGGAATGAAGGAGAGAAACAAGGATGGCATCTGATATAAGAAATGGACGTTTCACTTACCAGGAATGAACACATCTATTTGTACAACCCTAGAACTCAAGATCTGGCATACAGATCTGATTCTCTAATTGAAGGAAGCAAGGGAGCTCCACTGATGGTTTCCTGAAATGTGATCCGAATGATTTGTGCCGGGGAGCGGACTCCGAAGCCAGGCTCTGAGACTAGGCTTTGCCACTGAAGCTAAACATAGGGAGAAATTCAATAAAAATGCATTCTGACAAGAAATGACTTTTCATGGTATTTTAAGTTAGGAATAACACTGGTAGGAATGCAGAACTAATTAAGTATCACATTTTGGTGACTGTGTCCCCCCCATCTCCACCCCAGGAAGTGGAGGATACCGGTAGTTAAATGGACGGACAAAAAAAGTACAGACAAGTATTTAGAAGTGGTAATGGGAGAAAAATTTCTAATAAAATGGCTTCTGAAACAAGAAGACAGTAGGATTCAAATTCACAACCTCAGTCTGAACACAAGGGTGGAAAACAAATGGTTGTTCTAGACCATATTTCATCAAAATGAAAAATTAAGTGCCATGCTAGAATGCATGAGATACCTGGGCTGGATAATATCTGTGCCAACCTAAGTAAGCAGACGGGCTTCCCACGCTTCAAAGTGCCTGGCGGTTCCCACCACGGCTTGGACGTTGAATAGCTACGGTAGTAGCATTGGGAAGCATTCTGCTTGTTTCTATATTAAACTGTTATTAAAACATTTTTTTAAGTGCTCTTACCTTTAGCTTTTATTTCAGGGCTGATGAAGGGTGGTATAGTCTAGTGGTAAGGCAAATAAGAGTGGAATCCTTTAAATGTTAGATAATGAATCAGCTTAACAGGAGACTACTATTTGAAGATCTGAATCTCTCATTAAACTTTGTAAATATCATCTTTGATCAGTAAATACTTTATAAATCAGGGTTTTAATTAAAAAGAATTTAAAAAAACTTTTAATTCTGCTTGAGTATCGTATTTCACACAGCTTTGGGCTTTATAACATAGAATTAAATGAGCCAGAGCTGATCCATGCAAGAATCAGAACTTCTGTAATGTAGGGAAAGAGCCATTTTCTATCATTTCTTTCTAAATCTGAAAACAAACAAGCAAGTCTTGGATCCTAGAAAACTCCTTTTTTTTCAAAGGTGTAAAACCGTCTGGCTTCCCGGGGCCACATTAGAAGATTTTTCTTTGGCCACACATAAAATACACTAATTGAAAAGACAGCTGATGAGCTAAAAACATAACATGGTCTCATAAAGCAAATCTCATAATGTTTGCAGAAAGTTTATGGATTTGTGCTGGGCTGCATTCGAAACCACCGCGTGCCACATGCAGCCCATAGATCACAGGCTGGACAAGCTTGCTTTATTTCGTTTACCTGATGTTTCCCTCCCAATCCTCAGAACTATACCAAAGGAAGGTTCTCTGTAAATTCTCAGCATTGCTCCAGCATGTTAAGGACCACAGAGTTATCAGGGCAGGTGTTTCAGAAAGGTCAAGGCCATTAAAAAAAAAGAGAGAGAGCCAGCTGGAAATGAGCTATCAAATTTAGAGGAGCTCGCTTCTTTCACCTTACCTTCACACGGAGGGAGGCCATTAAACTCTGACAAACAAAATGGTTTATAGGCATCTGGTATTTTAGATTCAGGAAATCACATTTCAGAGCCTTGAAACACATTAAAAAATGCAGACAAGAAATCCCCATGGTGCCTGCGGTGCTGGCAGATTTTCTAGGGAAGGGCAAGTTGATTGTCCCTTCCCTTCTTTGTCAATCTTTCTATCAGACTGCCTAAAGACTTTCAGCTAAAGGTATCTAGACCCAATGGTTAAATGGGGCTTTGAACTGAGAGATGGCCTCCCATTTGCCTTGAAAAGTAAACATCTCTTGGCTCTGCAACAATTCTTAATTGTGAGGCGGCTCCTCTGTATCTATCTCACTCGGGTTCTTTCAGTCAGAAGGCTGCTAAGTTGATTTTTTCAGACTGCATAGGAAGACCAAATCACTGGGAGTTTTGAGCATCAGAGAACTCTTTGCGCCCCAGGCATCTACAACACAGCTTGGTTCTGCTTCTCTGAGGAAGCTCCAAATGTTGAAGTTCAGTGTGAAGTCTGTAACATGTAAGTTTCAGAGCAACTTTCTTTGAAAGGATTGGAGAGGAATGAGCTGCTTACTGGATCAGGGAAGGCAGGAGGGCGAAAAGGAAGTGGAGGTGGGGAGTGGTGGTATCAGTGTGTTAGACTCTAGTGGCAGTCACTTGGAATGGTCATAGATCTTTTGACTAGCAAGCCCAGGAGGCATGTTTCTGCAGATCCAGGGAAGAGTTTGGGATGCAGACAGATTGGGACAGAGATTCATACTGTCGGGTCATTAATAACACAAATGATGACAAAAGTCCAACACTTGGATGACATCATGCAAAGAAAATGCACAGAATAACAAAAGGGCTGAGAAAATAAGAACCTAAGAGACCCTGACATGTAGGAGAAACAGAATCACAGGAAGAAATTAGAAAGAAAATTATCAAAAATACAGGAGTATTGGGATAACAAAAAATAGTCAACTATGTATAAGACTAGAATTTCATTAAGAAAATAAATAATACAAAAAGAAAGAAAAAATAAGTAACTAAATATTGTACTTGGCAATAAGGCCTCACTGATTTTGGAACAGTTTTTCTAGAATAACATACGTAAAGAAGCTGGGCCCTGAGAATATGTTTTCATACTTAGCCGAGAGTAACTTGGAAAACCAAACACTTATTTAGGTATAAGATACCCAACTATTACTAGAAAATGTAAGGTTTTTCCTTAGTAAATTTCAATGCAGAGGAAGGCATTTAGTCTTGGCAGAAAGAAGAAAGATGCTGATATTTTTCTGGATCCTGGATCCAGAAGGTAGAATAAATATGTTTTGCCTTCTCACTGTCCAATTTTCGGCAAGATTTGAAGGGTCTTTCCATCTCTAAACAACCATAGTGCATTGTCTTTTACCTCTCTTTATACTAGACAACACCTGAGAGAGAGAGAAGATACTTTAATCAGGTGCTTTATTTTTAGTGCATCCAATTTCATAGTTAGTGCATAAATCCTTTTCATCTTCCATATATCCCTCTAACAAGATTCTGCTTTGTATCATCACACAGGCCTTTTATGCCCTCTGCATTTACATTTTACAGATGCTTTGGTTTATGGTAGCTCTTCTGTTTGACAGGTCACTGTAAGATGTGATATGGCAGCTATTGATTTTATGAGAACATTATGTTTATCTGGTTAATTTTCTCCAAAAGATAATGTGTACTCTCAGTGTGAGGTCAAGGTCACCAAAATTTTCAGCATCTTTGAAGATCAAGCCATTTCTATCTTCAGAGGTTAAATACAAAGAGACAGAAAAAGAAAACACTCAAAAGTTTGTTGCTTATGAGAGTACCCACAATGGAGCTATAAAAATGTAAGTTAACACTGAGGGAGTGGGGGCGGGGGATAGAAGGAGTCAGTTGGGAAAAGCAAGAGAAAATCTGAAGCCAGAAGAGATAATCAGACTCAAGCCTAAACTCTCTTATGAGAGTTCACCCCTGTTGTAGTCTTGCCTTAGTCTTTCAAATATTAACTGTATGTCTATGCAACATGCCAATAACAGCCCAGGCCGTTCAGTTATATAGTCGAGGTTCTTGCTTTCTCCTGGGTAGTGCCTAAGAGCCCTGACTGTGGGTCTGCAGATTGCCTGAGTTCATACTTCTCTAAAATACGTGGTTAAGTCCCTGAAGCCCTCTGAGCTTTAATTTCCTAGGTATCATGTAAGGAAAACATTTCATGATAGTTTGGAAAGTTATATGAAATGACATATGCAATTTCTAGTATTCAGGCCAAGCTTGTCCAACCTGTGGCCCATAGGCTGCATATGAGGTCCAGGATGGCTTTGACTGTGGCCCAACACAAATTCGTAAACTTTCTTAAAATATTGAGATTATTTTGTGATTTTTTTTTTTTAGCTCATCAGTCTTCACTAACGTTAGTGTGTTTTATGTGTGGCCCAAGACAATTCTTCTTCCTCCAATGTGGCCCAGGGAAGCCAAACATTTGGAGTTAGTACACACTATCAGGTTATAATTATTATATATGTCAAATGGGTCATTTCTTCTTAAAATTATGGACAATGCACTTCTTAAAACCATATGATAAGCCAGGTATTATAGCAGGCATTGCATATATAAAGATAATTAAGCACACCCCTTCTTATAAGAGCTCATTGTCCAGTGAAGCAGACATACCAATATAAGTATGTACTCTTGTGTTAAAGGGCAAGGTTAGAGGCATAAATGACATGTTATAGATTCTCAAAAATCACCTGTGACTCAGATAATGAGATTTAGAGAAGGTCAATGAGTGAGGTTGGTGACCACTGAACAAAACGAGTCAGCATGATGAAGTGGGGCAGGGACCAGAGAGGGCCACGCAGGCTGAGAGGACACAGTGAGAAAAGCACACAAGATCGCCAGTAACTGACTATGCACGTGGCTATTGCCAATGTGTAGCCTGCCAGCCTAGGTATGCTGCTGATCCATCTTCACTGGTCAGTAGGACTTTGGGTTGACATATTAAGGAGTTAGGACTTTATTTGATATACAACAAGCAGTCATTGGAGATGGGGGCGGGGGAGTTACATGACCAGACTGGTTAAAAATATCTCCTTAAAACTTGTGTGGAGAATGAACATCCAGATCTAAGGAGAGGTATATTAGGAAGCAAGAGTTCAGCTGGATGGAAGATCAGAAGTAGAGGAACACCATCCTTTCACAAGTCTGATCTGGAAGCATTCTCTTCACTTGTGTTTGTAATGAGCACCTTTAAGAGGCCAACTTAGCAATACCTGGTTCTTTCTTGGACATAGGAGTATAAAGAATAGCAGGTGACATTTCAGTCTCACAGTTGTGTTTTGTGTTCTTTGTGCTACCATGCAGTTGTCAGGTGTTCAAAAAATATTGAAGTTAAAAAGGGGAAGAGGGGAAAGCCGGGACGGCTCAGCGGGTTGAGCGCTCGCTTTGAGGCCATGAGGACCGAGGATCGAATCCCGGCTCCGGCCCAGGCAGGACCCACATGCTGAACTGGGGAGTTCCCACAGTTCGGTTCTCTGTCTCTGTCTCTGTCTCTCTCTCTATCTGTCAAAAAGTAAAATAGAAATAAATATGCACTGAAGACAA
>PVKE010020305.1:0-27594 GCA_004027555.1 Craseonycteris thonglongyai
AGCCGGGACGGCTCAGCGGGTTGAGCGCTCGCTTTGAGGCCACGAGGACCGAGGATCGAATCCCGGCTCCGGCCCAGGCAGGACCCACATGCTGAACTGGGGAGTTCCCACAGTTCGGTTCTCTAGCTGTCTCTGTCTCTGTCTCTCTCTCTCTATCTGTCAAAAGTAAAATAGAAATAAATATGCACTGAAGATAAAACAATTACTCTCTATAAAAATATAAAAAGATATAAAAAAAATAAAATAAAATTGGGAAAGATAGCTCTTCTGCAGAGGTGCCCCCTATGAAGTAAGGGGTTCCATCCCCACACCAGGTTCCCCAGGCCAGAGTCCCAGGAATAGGAAGAGAAGTCCCCATAAATTCTGACTGTGAAAACCAGCATTCCTATTACAGGACCCCACATGGGTTTGTTCATAGGCATACTACCCTGAGCTCTAGCATGGGTACAGCAGCTCAAAAGATGCCAGGGGCATATAAGGAGAAACTAAATTATCCAGGTGCAGGGCAAGGGCAAGAGACACAAATGCTAGCAGAAGCCATTAATCCTTTGTTGAAGCCTCCACCCTACCCAGCATGCACACCATATCTGAGTCTCCCTCAAACTAGCTAACACTGTTTGCCCTGCCTTAGTGTTCCTTGAGACCACTCCATACCTAAATTATTGGCCCATCCAAACCAATTCCAGTGGCTTTTCCATACAAACAGCCTGTCTTGGTTCATGCTACAGTCTTTCCTAAATTCTCTCAAAGGTTCACAAAATCCAAACAAGCAGCATTTGGCTTCAGTGTACCCTGAACTTCTGGCTAAGCAACTCCAGCACTAGCAGTAGCCAGCTTCAGTTCACAGCTTAGCCTCTCCTAGGCAATTCCAAATGCAGCACAAGTGATATCCATATTCAGATCAATTTGTAGCTCATACCAGCTGGCCCTTGGCAGGACACAGGCAGAAGCTGAACCTGGCCTGCATTAGAGTCCCTCCCAAGATGCCCAAGAGACAACAAAGCTAGTGCCACTTTCAGACTATACCAGAACACTGCCTTGCTACCTTCACAAAATACACAACCAAAGGACAAAATGATGAGGCTCAAGAGCCATGCTAAACCAAAGCCTGCCCATGGGGTCATCCCCTTCACAAGAACTTCTCCCTGTAGTCACAGCCAGTCCTAACAACAAATCAGCCTAAAGGTCAATCTCTCCAATTGATGTACAAATAGCAACCGAGGTTAAACTACAACAGAAGGACACATACAAGAAACACACCTGGAGGACCCAACTCAAATGACCAGGAAGATTCTACCACTTTGCCTGACAGGACACCTACTACATGAGGCCACCCTCAAAGACTGGGAGACATTGAAGCTCTACCTTATACAAAGAAGCAAACACAGGGATGCAGCCAAAATGGGGAGACAAAGAAATATGTCCTAATTAGAAAACCAGAACAAAGCTCCAGAAAAAAGAAACTAAACAAAATAGATAAGCATTCTACCAGACAGAGTACAAAACACTGGTTATAAGGATGCTCAATGACTTACAGGAGGAGTAAAAGACTCAGAGAGAACTTTAAAAAAGAAATTGAAAACATATAAATGAAGATAAAAACACATAAAAATTAACCAGTCAGAAGAAAAAATACAATAATTGCTATAAAGAATACATTAGAGGAAATCAACAGAAAAATAATATAAAGTAGAAGACTGAATCAGTGATTTGAAATCCAAGGTAACAAAAAACACCCAATTGGAACAACAAAAAGAATAAAGAATCAAAAAATGAGTACAGTCTAAGGGGTCTCTAGGACAACATCTAGCATACCAACATTTCCATCATAAGGAGAAAGAAAGAGAGAGAAAACAAAGAATTGAAAACCTATTTGAAGATATAATGATGAAAAACTTCCCTAACCTGGCACAGGAAATAAACACACAAGCATAGAGAGTCCCAAACAAGATGAATGCAAACAGTCCCACACCAAGACACATCATAATTAAATTCCAAAGATTACAGACAAAGAAAGAGGGATGCTGAGATAGCTCAGCAGGTTGAGCACTTGCCTTGCAACTGTGAGGTCCGGGAATCTAAACCTGGTCCCAGCTCACGCAAACCTATATAATGAACTGCTGACTGCCAGGATGGCAGTAAGGGTTCTCACCTCCCATGCAGGAGGCCCCCAGTCCAGTTCCCTTTCCTGTGGCCCAACATCCACCTATGTGGACTGAAACTAGTCACAACTACTCTGGGCCCTCCCCTCTTCTCTTTCTCACTTTCTCCCTTTCTCTCTCACCTTCTCTCAAAAACAATAATAAAGTACATCTTTTTTTAAAAAGACAAAGAAAGAAACTTAAAAGAGTAAAGTAATTAACTATCTATGAATGAGTTCCCATAAGACTCTCAGCTGATTGTTCAACAGAAACAGCAGGCCAGAAGAGATTGGCACAAAATATTCAAAGTGATGAAAAGCAGTGACCTACAACTAAGATCATTGTACCCAGAAAAGTAATCATTTATTTTTTAAGATTTTATTAAAATATAGTTAACATCACTTCTCAGCCTTTTGGCTAAGATCCAGTGTAAAATATAGTTAACATACAATAGGTTCATGTGTACACAATAGTTATTCGACATTTATATATCTAAAGAAGAGATTACTGTAAATCCAGCAACCATCTGACACAGTACCATGCTATCATATTATTGACTATATTCACTATGCTGCACATTAAACCCCCATGATTTATTTGTTTTATACCTGGAAATTTTAACTTCTTATTCCCCTTCACCTTTTGCTCCCATTTTAATATTTCAATTACAGTTGACATTAAATATTGTTTTATATTAATTTCAGGTTTATGGCATAGTGATTAAACATTTATAGTTTAAAAAGCAATTCCCCCAACTAGTCTAGTACCCACCTGGCACTATGCATAGTTATTACCATATTATTGACTATATTCCCTGTGCTTTACTTTACAACCCCATAACTACTTTCTAACTACCAATCTGTACTTCTTAATAACTTCACATATTTTACCCAACCCACAAAACCCCTTCCCATTTATCATCCCAATAAATCTAGTACCCATCTAATACCATACATAGTTATTACAATATTATTACTATATGCCTTACACTATACTACTTTGTAACAACCAATTTGTACTTCATAATCACATCCTCTTTTTCACCTATCCCCTCAACGCTCCTCCCATAGGGCAAGCATCAAAATGTTCTTTGTATCATTGATTTTATTTTTGTTGGTTTTATTTGTTTCTTTGTTCTTTAGATTCCACATATAAGCAAAAATACATTGCATCTGTCTTGCTCTCACTGACATACTCCACCCAACACAACACACTGCAGGTCCACCCCTGCCACTGCAGATGGCCCGTCATGGGCCAAGCAATGTTCCATTGCATATATGTACCAGCTCCTCTTTATTCACTCATCCAATGACATACACCCAGGCTTCCTACACATCGTAACCATTGTAAACAATGATGCAATGAATATATGAATGCATGTTTTCCTTCGAAGTAGCATTTTGGATTTCTTTGGATAAATGCCCTGAAGTGAAATTATGAAGGTTCTTTTCTGTCTCTTGTTATAACCTTTGTTTTAAAGTCTATTTCGTATAAGTATTGCTACCCCAGTTTTTTTGTTTGTTTGTTTATTTGTTTCTAAATTATTTCATTATATATGTTTTTCTCATCCATTTACTTTCAGTCTGTGTGTGTTTTTTGAATGAGTCTCTCATAGGCTGTATAAGTAAGGGTTTTATTTTCTTATCCATTCAGCCCTCTAAGTCTTTTGATTGGAGCATATAATCCATTTAGATTTAAAGTAATTGTTGATATAAATGTAGTTATTACCATTTTATTATTCATATTTTTTTTCATCTTAAAGATTTCCCTCTAAGATTCCTTGTTGTTATGGTTTAGTGTTGGTAAACTCCTTTAGTTCTATCTTGTCAGTGAAGCTCTTTATTCATTGTTTGAGTCTAAATGAGTTTTACTTGGTAGAATTATCTTGGTTGTTGGTCCTTGCTTTTCATTACTTTGACTATTTTGTGCCAATTTCTTCTGGCTGGCAAAGTTTCTGTTGAGAAATCAGCTGACAATCTAATGAGTACTCCCTTATAAGTTACTAATTGTTTTTGTTTGTTTTGGTTTTGGGTTTTCTTTTATTTTTTTGTCTGTTTCTTTGATGCTTTTAGAACTTTTGTCTTTAATATTTGCCACTTTAATTATAATGTGTCGTAGTGTGGGCCTCTTCAGGTTCATTTTTTGGTGAGGACTCTCTGCGCTTCCTGAATTGTATGTCTGTTTTCTTCACCAGGTTAGGGAAGTTTTCACTCATTATTTCTTCAAATATATCCTCAATCTCTTACTTTTTTCCTTCTCCTTCTTGTACCCCTATAATGTGAATGTTGTTGTTGTACCAGAGGTCTCTTAATATATCTTTTTTTTATTTTATTTTTTTTATTTTTTTTTATTTTTGACAGAGAGAGAGAGCGAGATACAGAGATAGAGAGAGACAGAGAGCGAACTGAACTGGGGGAGCTCCCAGTTCAGCACATGGTTCCGCTCGGGCCGGGGCCAGGATTCGATCCTCGGTCCCCAGCGACGCAAAGTGAGTGCTTAACCCACTGAGCCATCCCGGCCTCCCAATATATCTTTTTTTTTTAATTTTTTTCTTTTTTCTGTTTTGATTGGTGTTTTCTGATACCTTGTCTTCCAAATCACTGATTCAGTCCTCTTCTTCATTTAGTCTGTTTTTATTCCTCCTAGTGCCTTCTTCATTTCAGTTATTGTACTTTTCACATCTGACTGGCTCTTTTTTATGGTTTATGGTTTTTATGCCCTTTATTATACTTACTATCTCTTTGTTGAAGTTCTCACTAAGTTCCTTGAGCATTCTTATAACCATTGTTTTGAACTCTATATTTAGTAGGTTGTTTGCCTTCAATTCACTTAGTTTGTTCTCTGGAACTTTTCCTATTCTTTTTTGCGGGGGGCATATTTCCTTGTTTCCTCATTTGGGCTGCATCTCTGTGTTTGTTTCTATGTATTAATTATATCTGCTATGTCTCCCAATCTTGCTCTGTGGTCTTATATAGTAGATGTCCTGTTGGACCCAATGACAATCTCCGTGCTTGAGCCTGATGTTCCAGGAGTGTCCTTTGTGAGTGTTGTACGTACCCTACTGTTATAGTTGAGCCTTGATTGCTGTTGGCACATCATTGGGGAGGATAAACCCTCAGGGTAACTGGCTGTGGGTTTGGCCACATCCACAGCATAAAGGTTGCTGTTTGGGGGTCAACCCCATGGAGCAGGATTCACCCCCAGTGGGCTTGGTGCCTATTAAGATCACCCTTTGTGTGTGCCACTTGTGGGGCTAACTGGGTGGTATTCTGCTGTGGTCTGAAGCCAACCTCAAAATATGTTAGTTTTGGGGCCTCTAAGAAAAAGTTCTGGTGCAGACCCAGGTCAGTCACTGCTTGTTCCCAGGTGGGGAGTACTTGGTAAAAGACAAAGAGCAATCTACAGTTGTTCACTACCTATGCTAAACCTGGAGGCATGTGGGAGAGGCCATGCTACAAACTAAGAACAGTTACCACTGGGACAGGTTCTGGAATCACTTCACAAAAATCCAGGACACTCAGAGGCCTGCTGTCACCTGCCAACTCCCATAAGATTCAGCCCCTAATTAAACGTTGTTCTGTACAGAGATGGGTATGGCAGTATCTCGTTCATTCACCAGGGTGGAGCAAGAAGAGATCAACAGACAAATTCTGATTCAGATTTGGCCATGGGGGTGGGGGTGAGGCTCAACACAGATGAGATGGCACCCGCCTGCCAGCTATATGAGAGAAGGACCCCACACAGGGAAAATGGCAACTGTCCCTCCAGGTCCTTGCCCTGAAGTTACACAACTTAGTCTCTTCCCATATGTTTCTGATGTTCCCCCCAAGTCACTGTACCTCTGCTGGGGCCCAGGGTGAGTGCCCAAATAGGCCCTTTGAGAGAACATCGGGGTTTCCCACACCTTCCATCCTATTTGGACAGTTGGAATCCCCACTGCTTTTCACAGCCACCTGTTGTGAGGGCTCCTCCTTTCAAAACAAGTACTCTTGTCTAGAAATTCTGATGTGGGGCTAGAATCTCTTGCACCTCCTTGGGGAACCTCTATGGCTGAGATATCTTTCCCAGTGTTTAACTGCCAGGGCCAGCCATTTTTGCATCTCTGCC
The DNA here is from genome assembly GCA_004027555.1 of Craseonycteris thonglongyai. NCBI lineage: Eukaryota > Metazoa > Chordata > Mammalia > Chiroptera > Craseonycteridae > Craseonycteris > Craseonycteris thonglongyai. The sequence continues at coordinate 6,249 of PVKE010020305.1, forward strand.
CCTCCCACCAGTCTGGATGTGGCTTTTTATTTATATCCTTAGTTATAAAACTTCTGCTCAACTAGACTTCAGATAGTTCTCCAGGTTGTTTGTTTTATAATTTAGCTGTAATTCTGATATGTTCATAAGATACGGCAAGCACAGCATTTATCTACTCTGCCATCTTAAATTTCTGTCTAACAATTACTTCCAATGTAAATGGATTAAATGCTCCAATCAAAAACATAGGTTGACAGAATAAAAAAGAAATCAAAACCCTTACATATGCTGTCTACAGAAAACTCACTTCAGATTGAAATACACACACACACTGAAAGAAAAAGTTAGAAAAAAATATTTTATAAAAATGGAAACAAAACAAATAAAAAAGCTGCGGTAGTAATAGTTATACCAAACAAAATAGACTTTAAAACAAAGGATATAACAAGAGACAGAGAAGGACCCCAGTAATCCCACCTCTGGGTATTTATCTGAAGAAACCCAAAACACTACTTTGAAGGGACATGTGCATCCATATGTTTTTTGCAGCATTATTTATAATAGCCCAGATTTGGAGGCAGCCAAGGTGTTTGCCAAAGGATGGATGGATAATGAGTAGGTGGTACACATATAAAATGTAATATTGCTTGACCATAAAAGAAAATGGGTTCTTGCCATCTGTGGTGGCATGGATGGACCCAGTCATTAGAGAAAAATCCTCCTTGCTTCCTTTAAGTTCTGGTGGCCAAGAGCATGCCTTGGCTGGTAACCCTATCAGTTCAGTCTCTTCCTTCATTGTCACCTGACATTCTCCTTTCTATGTTTGTATCTTTCCCTCTTCTGTCATTCATAATGTGTTTGTCATTGGAATTAGTGCCCAGTGAGGTAATCTAGGATGATTCATCTCAAAATCCTTAACTTAATTATATTTACAAAGACCCTTTTTCCAAATAAGATAATATTCACTGGTTAGGAATGGAGGCCATTATTCAACTTACTATATTATTGTCAGCAGAGGTTATTTAGAAGGATTGACCCTTGGTTGACCCACAAGGTGGCCCCAGGTAATCAGAGGCTTCTCATCTGTCATCCCATCCTTGGAATATACATTCTGACTACAGTCCCATAGTAGGATCAGTTTCAAGATAACCTTGAAAGAGTAAGATGTTGAGACCATATCAACTGTATGCTTGACTGAATCCTATTAAGACCTCTACATAAAGTTTTAAGATTCTGGCATGTGGAAACCTGAATGACTCAGTGGGTTGAGTGCTTGCCTTGCAGCCCCGGGTTTCAGGGATCGAGTCCTGGCCCCAGTCCATGTGGACCCATATGCTGAATTAAGGTGGTTCATGCCCTGCACCGCCCTGTACCCACCTGTGTGGAATAAAACTATGTCAAAAACTAATGACATACAACTATGGAGACTGTTCTGGGCCCTCCCCTTTCTTCTCTGTCTCTCTGTCTCTCTCTCTCACTCTCTCTCTCTGTCAAAAACAATAAAAGAAATCTTAAAAAAAACAAAAAAACAGATTCTGGCAGATCTTGTGGGTACCAAAGACAAGCCTCACATGTATGATAAGTTACCTTGCTTATTAAACTTGCCACTACCAATCTTGAGTGGCCTACCTCTTTCTTTGGTTGCTCCTTGTATGGGGGGCAGTTTCAGATTTTACCCAAGGAATGCCCAAGGTTGCAAATCAACAATCATGCAGAAGAAAAAAGAAATTATTAAAAATTTAAAGGATACAAGAATCATAGAAGCAAAGACACCATTTTGGATGGGCTTCCACAGTTAAATTTCTAACAAAAATATATGCCTTATGTATTTATTTTCATACCCTACACACAATTATAAGCTTTTAGGAGAATAGTAACTATGTTTTATTCAACTTTTAATACCAACATCTAACCTAGGGCTCTTGACATAGTAAACAGTCAGGAACTAATAGAAAATTAACTTATATCATACAAAATAATCTGTAGCTACTTTAGAACCACAAGTTGTGCCTCAGAATTGGGTTTACCATAAGGAAACAAAATTGTCATTTTTCCCCCCTATCTGAAGGAGACCTAGAACTCAAGCATTATATTATCCAATGACTATGACAGAAAAAAAGGAAAAGAAAAAAGAACTGATACCTGGGGAGAGAAAGGAAGAAATGAAGTAGATAACAATATGTATAGATGTTTTGGAGAATGCCAGGATAGCTCAGTGGTTGAGCATTTGTCTCACAATCACAAAGTCCAGGGTTTGATTCCTAGACCATACAATCCCATATGCTGAACTGCACAAACTGGTAACCACCAGGATGGCTCAGCAGCAATGATTCTCATCTCCCATGAGAGAGACCCCAGGTTTGGTTCCCAACCTGTGCAGCCCCACATCTACCTGTGTGGAATGAAATCATGTCGCAACTAATGAAGTGCAACTAATGAAGTACAACTATGAAGACTGCTCTGGGTCCTCCTTCTTCTCTCTCACTCTCTTTCTTTCTCTCTCTCTCTCTCTCTCTCTCTGTGTCTCTTTCTGACATTTTCTCAAACAATAAAATAAATCTTTAAATATATATATGTACAGATGTTTTTGCTATGGGAAACGTAAAGGAAACTTAGGTAAAGAAAGAAACATGAAATCCTGGTAAAAGCATTCTGACTTGTCCTAGGATGCTTTTACAAAAGCCTACATGAATAAAACTAAAAGCATGAATGGTGGAGAAAAGAATGAAGAATAAAAATTTTAAAGTCTTCTAAACCAAAGCAGTCACTCTGTTCACGAAGCTACATAGTTAGCCTTTATAGATTTTGGACTACATTGTGTGCGCTGTTTGCTATTCTTAAAGAACTTCTGAAGATTAGACACTTGAATATTCAGGTAAATGATGAATCAAAGGGCTTGCTAACCTTGTTTTGCAAATTTGACCACAAGATAGAAGAAAAACTTTTCTTATGTAAGGGTAGAATTGGGATGACTTATCTTAGAAAGACTAAATAGCCTCTACATGTAATTGATCAATGGAAAAATAAATTATGTCAAAAATATGAAATAATGGTCAATATATAAAACCAATTCTGTAAGTAGTAAAATAGGAGTCAGGTTTATTTGGAGACATAGAATTGTACTTCCTTTAATAAAAGTTCAAAACATGATCATTTTAGTATCACTCAAGTGCCAATCACTATCCACTGTGATTGTTCAGCTACCCATAGAAAAGTGTGTCCACCTGTGTAAGTGTGTATATGCACACATATATGCTGATAGGTGAACAAAATCATTTTACTCTCTTTAGGCTATTTGACATTCTGATCAGGATCAGGTATAGTTTCTTTCTTGGTATGTGTGATTATGTGGAAATTATGTCAATACAGAGCTTATCATTTTTAGAAAAATTTCCACAAGATTATCCAGTGAGTTACAAAGAATAAAATCTACATAAAAATGTTCTGTCACCATCAAAAAATTTAATCTTCTGGTTAAGTACCAAATATATTTATCTAACTCTCAGTCTCCAATATTTCCAATGAAGTGACAGTAAAAATGCAAATTATAAAAAAACAATTCTAAGAGCACTAATAATAGGAAAGAAAACTTTCCTTTTAGAGATATTAATGATTTTTCTGGAAGATGAAAAGAGAAAGCAGCAGTCCAGAATGTTAACAGCAAAGCCTGCTACAGAGGTGGTCCCTGGTCCACATACATAAGCCCAGAAGAGACCCATGACCCAAGCTAGAAACTAAAGAGAATAGCAATGGAAAACAGAGCAGAAATTCTCAAGATTTATGAGCCTATCAATAGAATTACTCCTCCCCAGCTTTCCTTCTCTCCTCCCCAAACATGATTTGGCCCTCCACTAAGAGGAGCTGTGTTTGCTTCCATTCACAAGCCATGACATCTGCTCTAAAGAAACTGACCTTCTACCTCTGGACCATCAGAATAAATCCCTTATCCTTCTCCTGAAGGTATCCTGCAGGCTGCTCTTCCCTAGCTATTACAAAGGGTACATAGTCAACTTCCAAACTTAAGCTACACCTTCTCCATGAATATGCATACACAATCATGTAACCACCAAGATTTGGGGGGAAAGATACACAAAAGCAAAAGCATAAGGCAAACAAACAGAATGACTGACCCACAGATATTAATTCAGAAAAATAGAAAACTTAATTTTTATCCTAATTAAGTATCTAAGAATGGAAAACACTGTGTAGCCATAAGATTAGAATAAGTTGCTTCCATGTCTTAACAGACAGAGAAAGACAAATACCATATGATCTCACTCATATGTGGAGTCAAAAATTATAAAGAAACTCATAGATACAAAGAACAGGTTGGTGCTTGTCAGTAAAGAGCAGGGGTAGGGAGGAATGTGTGCTACATCAGGGACATCACAAGAAGAAGGGTGTCTTGGAAAAGACAAAAATTCTTGGAAAGTAGAAGGCAGCAGGAAAAGAGAAAGAATGAATATAAGATGGATTGATTCCATAAAAGAAGCAACAGTCATACATCCAGAGGAGCTGAACAGGGCTAGTCAGGACAGGACATTATGGATGACACTCATTCATAGCCACACACACACACACACACACACACACACACACACACACACACAGGATTTATCTATATATACCAAAGAGTACAAAACTGAGTTTTAAAACACAGGAGAAACTGGGCTGGCTCAGCAGGTTAAGCACTCGCTTTGCAGCCCCGGGAATTGTGGATCAAATCCAGGCCTCGCATATCCACACCATCTTAACTGGTGTGTGATTCCGATGTGGAAGACCCCCAGTTTGGTTCTTGCCCCCTGGTTCAGCCCCTTGCTCAAGGGGGCATACCTCCCATGTGGGAGGTCCCCAGCCCAGTTCCCACCCTGTGCGGCCTCCCGCCCACCTCTGTGGAATGAAACCATGTCAAAAACTATCTAATTGTTACCAATCAATGTCACCCCAATAAATTTAACAATAAAACTTAAAAAAAAAAAAAAGCTGATGACATAAACCTATGGAGACTACTCTGGGCTCTCTTGCCCTTCTCTCTGTCTCTCTTTGTCTCTGTCTCTGTCTCTCTGTTTCTGTCAAAAAACAATAAAATAAATCTTTAAAACACAATTCGCATCCATAAGGAACTCACACATTAAAATCTGTATTATTTTTCATTATCCAGCACTATCTATGACTGCATCATTCTGGAAACACTAGTTTTCTGGATTCCATTTTAAAAAACAGAACTTTCAAAATTCTAAGGTGTAGGTGGGTGTAAATACATGTACACATATCTACACACAGAAATCCTGTTCTAACTTCTGAGTTATCCTTTCTTGGATTTCTTTTCAGCTACAATGCATGATACAAATTTGCTGACACTGTCATTGTTATCACCTTTGCTTCTGATCTCTCCCTTTTTTCTCATTTTTTATATCACCTGCCACTTCTGTGGCTCTCAGATGTTACACAAAAAATCTGCCTTTTGCTACCATCACTGTATCCTATACAGCCTTCCTCACCTTCTGTTTATACAAAGAATGAACTGCTCATTACTATATCTTGGTTTCAGTTGTTTTTGTTCATTGCACAAATCAATTTAGAATAGTCTTCCAAATAAAGACACTTCTATTTTTAATATTTCTTACTTCTGGGCTCAGTGCCATTAAGATGTTCGTGGGCACCAGATAACCAAAGTTTACTGTAAATAAATGTAATGATTCTAAGTTTATCATAGTTCTAACAGTGATGAACTTGCCAGTCGACATTTATACTAAGAGTAGATATAAGAGATGGTCTTCTGATGAATACATCTTGCTTCTGCAGAATCATTTTTCTATTTTATGTTGCTATTTGTGTTGCTAAGACACTTTGATTTACTCAGTTATTTAATCAACATTTGCCAAGTTTCTATTGTCTTTGAGGTTCCTTGCTAGGTGCTGAAAGTTGTAGCTCCTCTTCTTGAGGAACATAGAGTCTATGGAGGAAACAAGTACACAACTAATTTTTACATAATTTGATAAGTGCCATAGCAGAAATAAACACAAGGCAGAGTGGGAAGTCAGGGGAGGAAATATTTAACTACCTGGTAGGATGTGACATCTGAGACATATTTTAAAATATGTGTGAAAGTTTAGCAGGGCAAAGAGTTACAAATTGGACAATAAAGAGAAGGGAAAAAAACTAAAAGTGCCAAAGCACAGAAGCACAATGTAACAGTATATCTGGAGGACTAGGTACTTGTAATTAAGTGAAGAAAATAGGCTCAGAGGAAATTCAAGAGTATAATCTAGAGTAATATATATATATATATATATATATATATATATATATATATATATATATATATATATATCATGCTAATCTGAGATGCTACAGGAAAAAAATGGAGGAAGGTAAGAGGAGAACCCAGATGACTAGGTAAGAGAAATAATAAGAGCCTAACACTAGCAGTGACCAGAGGGTGGGAGCAGAGGAGACAGACTAAAAAGACATTTAAAAGATAAAATAAGTAGGATCAGATGATTAATCTGTATGTGGAGGAGAAAGAAGAAGGAAGAAAGGGAAGGTAAGAGAGAAAAAGTCAAGCATGATACTCAGGTTGTCAGCATGAGAAGTTAATGATGGTAATGGCTCCACTGGGTTAAATGACTGAGAGGCAGGAAAAAGTTTGAGGGTTTAGATGAAGAGTTCTTTTTTCAAAATGTTGTATTTGAATAGCCTGCAGTATATCCTACTATAGATAAACAGGAGGTAGCTATACATACAAGTGGGTTAGGATCTCAGGAGAAAGGTCAGAATAAGACAAGTAGAACATATAGGTAGTAGTTTAGGAAAAACTTCCTCAAAATCACCACACATGGAAACCACACATAATAGTATCACACTTAGAAATAAAGTGCATACAGGAAAGCTCCCCAAATTGAGACTAACATTAAGAGTCACTAAGGGGAAGCTGGGATGGCCCAGTGGGTTGAGCACTCACATTGCAGCCCCAGGATTTGAGGATCGAGTCCTGATCCTGGCCTCAGCCCATGTGGACCCATATGCTGAACTGGGGTGTACTTCCCAACCAGTTCAGTTCCTGCTGGGGAGAGCTTCCCATGTGGAAGGCCCCATGCCCGGTTCTTACCCTACATGGCCCTGCTCCCACCTGTGGAATGAAACTGGGTCGAAAACTAATGACCTTTAACTATGGAGGCTACTCTTACCCTTCTCCCTTCTTTATGTCTCTCTCTGTCTCTCTCTCTGTCAAAAACAATAAAATAAATCTTTAAAAAAAAGTCACTAAGGCATTGGTTTTATCTTTGGATAAGATGAATCAATATAATCTTTCCAAATGAAACCATGTTATTATCTTCTTCAACCTTGCAGCTTATCAAAACCAAATTCTCTCTTTTCTTAGGTTCTATTCATTTATGCATTACACTTATATATTTGCTAATTAATGTAGCCCAAATGTCAATGGCCTTATCAGTTTGGCCCGGACCTTACTCCCAGAATCAGGGGCAAGAGACACCTTGCTCGGATCTGAGGTATATCTTTCTACTTGAGATTTTTTTAATGGTTTACTAAAAATTGAAATAATTATGTCATGCACTGAAATAAATGATATTCAGATATTATAGTTGTAAGGAATCAATTTCAGAAAGCGACACGGGAGATTGAGTGGCTAATCAAATGCGAGCCTTTATTGGGGGGGGGGCTCCCGGGCTACATTGTTTGGTCCGAGGAAAAAGGTCTGGGCCGAAGAATGCGCGCGCGGGAAAGGGAGTGAGGGGGTTAAATAGGGCTCTGGGGTCAGGGAGAGGCGGATCAGGTTGCCAACGGAAGTCCCGCCTCTGAAAGTTCCCAGGCAGGTTACAGACAGGCCCCCGAGACCCACCGACCTTACATTCCGACCTTTTTGATATAAAAGGGGGCGTCGTTCTGTCTCAAGCTACTTCCTGCTGAACAGGGGCAACGAAGGGAGGTCGGAGGCCAGGGTTTTGGTTGGAAGCCGGGGATATGGATGGAGAAGCATTTGGTTGATAGCGATTCAGACTTCCTGCATGCGGCTGTGGATGTGTCCCAGGGCTCCTCCGCCTTGCCTGTAGTGACAAGGAAGGAAGCCAGAGAAATGCCCATAACCATAGGGAAGCAGATGACCTTCCTCCCTTGGGTTGAGGATGGAGCTGCAAGTGGGAAAATTTTTTCCTGACTGTAAAGAGGAAGTTGGGGAACCAGGGTTACAGGATGTAAGGGAAGTTGGAGGGGGCATTGATGCTTTTAAGGAGGGTCTGATTACATCAGAAGAAGGCTCCTCCCAGTGCTGATCATTGGTTAGACAGTGCTGGTCAGATTGCAGGGCATGGGGGAAGAGAAGCTGACATAGCAGAGAGAGATTTCAGCGAGTCAGTCCTGAAATACGGGGACTCCCTTAATGAGGGTGAGGGGCCGAGGGTCCAGAGGTGTTGAAGGTTTGACAGAGAGGGACGGCCGCCAGAGGGGGTTGGCCAAGGGAAGTGCAGAGAAACAGTCATAAAGGTTACCTGCCCCAGTCAGATTTAGAAATTGGGTACCTTGACAGATGAGGGTGAGCCAGGAAAAGGGGTCCATTTTACCTGTGTCATCCCCTAATTCAGAGGGGAGCTGCTGGTTTAGGGTGAGTTTTATATTTGATGGAGCCTGCCTGGCAGGTATGGCATGATTCCTTGGCTTGGTCATAAAGGAAGCAGAGGGCAGGCGAGCCAACAGTCTGGATACAGATTCAAAGCCTGAGAAGCAAATAGAAAGCAGGGATTGATAGCCCTGAGGGGGCAGTAGGCTGTGTTGGGCAGAAATTGGGTATGAGTGGCTCCGCCAGCCTTCCAAGTTTTGCTGAACATAGAAGTGCCAACAGAAGGGATTGAGGGATTGATGATCCTGTGGAGATCCAAGGGATAGATTAGCTAGAAGGAGAAACAAGTAAATCCTGTTGAGGGATGGAGACATGTCATAGTCCCCAATTAGAGAACACAGATTAGGAACAGACAGATTATTGAACCGCGTTCATAGGGGGTCCAGTGGGTTGGAGCTGCAATGGCGAGGCGGAAGGACAGGATGAGAGAGACAATCTCAATGGCTGCCAAAAACCAGGGTGGGCAGATAGTGGTAGCAGGCATCAGACCATCTGGGGGGACAGGTCTGTTGGTTCAGGGACTGGTGAGGCGGCTGGACCCTGGCAGGAGAGTTTCAACCTGGTTGGGTTTAAGGGGTGGGATGACCAATTTCCCTGGTCAGGAGCCAGTTTCAGGCAAGAGACATGATACCAGAAAGGGTGGCCCAAGAGTTTGGCAGCGGTGGGGGTGGTGAGGACAACAGTGTGTGGTCCTGTCCACCGGGGTTTCAGAGAGCAGTGTTAAGTTCCTTAAGAAAAACACTGTCCCTGGGTTGCACGGGAAGAGAGGAGGAGTTGGGGCCACTGACTGCTGGCAGGTGGCGGTCAGTGTGTTCCCTGAGGAGATGACGGAGCAAAGAAAGGTAAGGGAGGTAGAAAGCCAAAATGAGGGGCTGAACCGGGAGATCGTGGTTAATGAGGAAGGGCCAACCGTAAGGGGCTGAGGGCAGTGGGGGCCCGAGGAGCCGCCCGAATCCTGGTCAGGGCCAAGGGAAGGAGATTGGGCCAAGAGGTTTGGAGCTCTGGAGTGAGCTTAGTCAAATGATCTTTCAGGATCCCCTTAGTTCACTCCACCTTAACGGAAGATTGGGGGTGGTAGGGGGTGTGCAGTTTCCAGGTGATTCGGAGGCCTTTTGAGACCTGTTGTACAACCTGAGCAGTGAAGGCCGGGCCATTGTCCGACTGGATGAAGGCAGGGAGACCAAATCGTGAAATGACTTGTTCTAGGAGGATGGTTGTCACCATATCTGCAGTTTCCTTAGTAGTAGGAAAGGCCTTGATCCAACCTGAAAAGGTATCAACCATAGTGAACCAGTATTGAAAATGTCTGACTTGGCATGTGGGTGAAGTCAATTTGCCAGTCCTCGCCAGGCTGATGTCCGTACATCTGATGAGTAGGGGTCCTGGCTGGTAGGTGGGGCAGGCTGTATGGGCCTTTTGAATTAGCATCCCTTAGTCCTGGAAAGTGAAAGAGAGGGTCCAGAAAGCAGAACATTGCCTTCGGAACAATGTGTAGGGAGTTGTGGACATCAGACAGGAGGGTTTCAGCCGGTGCCTGTGGGAGAGCAATTTCATTACCTATGAAGATCCAGCCCTTATCCGCCATATGGCTATTCTGCCGTAACAAGGTGGTTGTTTCCTCGGGGGAGTAGGCAGGCTGAGTAGGGGTGGTCAGGAAAGGTATGGGGGCAGGGAAAGGACCTGAGGTGAGGGAGCGGGCCACGGAATCGGCCCATGAGTTGCCTGTGCCATTGGGTCCCCAGAGGATTGGTGCCCCCTGCAATGGATAATTGCCATTTTGGAGGGTAGCTGGAGGGCTTCAAGGAGTTTAGAGAGAAGGGTGGCTTTTTGAGAGGTGGTACCCTCAGGCAGGGGGTTGGCCTCATGTGTCGAAGAGGCGCTAACCATTGCCCAGGCCGCCCTGCTATGGCCCAGGGCCAAGCAGGGAACTGCTGTCCACAAAAAGAGTGAGGTCGAGGTGTTCCAGAGGGGTAGTCAGAGAGCCCCTGGTCAGGGGGAGCTCAGGGCCTCAATGGCCTGAGGGCAGGAGTGTGAAGGGTGGGATAGGTGGGCAGCAGCTGACAAGAGGGAAGCCGGGTTAAAGGGAGGGGAAGGATATAGGGAGATGGTAGGATCTTCGATGAACAGGAGATGGAATTCCTGGAGGGACCTAAGAGGGAGAGACATTTGTGTCCCAAAAGGTCCATCAACCTGTAGGAGTAAAATACTGAGATAGGCAAAGCCAGGGTGAGTTTTAAAGCTTTTGGTAAGCTCGGCTGCAGCTGCCAAAGCCCAGAGACAGGGCTGCCATCCCCGGACTGTGGGGTCCAGCTGCCGGGAGAGGTAGGCCAGTGGCCGATGTGAAGGGCCCAGGGTTGGGCCAGGAGGCCGGTGGCTATGCCATGGCGTTTATCTGTGAACAGATGAAAAGGACGATCAGGGTTTGGTAGCAAAAGAGGAGGGGACGAGACCAAGGCATCCCTGAGAGCTCTGATAGCTCGGCAGACGTCAGAGGGGGAAGTGAGTGGTCCTAAGGGTGCGTCCTTGGTTGCCAGGTAGTGTGGTCAGGCGAGAAAGGCAAAGTTGGGAACCCAATGGTGGAAGAACCCAACCAGCCCCAGAAAAGAAAGGATCTGACCTGCCATTTCTGGTGGTTGAAGCTCTCGGCTGGCCTGAGTGCAATCAGAGTTAAGTCTTTTGGATGTCAGGGTGAGACAGATGCCTAGATATGTGACAGAGGCAGAGGACAGTTGGGCCTTGGCTGGAGAGACTCGATAGCTATGTGAACCCAGATAATTAAGGAGAGAGGCAGTGTGTTGGGGATGCATTCAGAGAAGGGCTGCACAGAAGGAGGTTATCCACACATTGAAGTAGTGTGCTTGGACTCAGGGAGCAGGAGGTGAGATCCCAGGCCAGGGCCTGCCCAAACAACTGTGGGCTATCCCAAAAGCCCTGGGGAAGAACTGTCCATGTCAGCTGCTGAGCTGCATGGGTGTCTGGGTCCTCCCAGGTGAAGGCAAAGAGGAAGTATGAATCCGGGTATAGGGAGACTATGAAGAAAGGGTCCTTAAGATCCAGGACAGTGAAAGGGTAGCTGGAGGTCTTCAAGGAGTTTAGAGAGAAGGGTGGCTTTTTGAGAGGTGGTACCCTCAGGCAGGCTGAGGTCTTGAACCAGGCGGTAGGGAATAAAAGAGGAATTCATAGGCTATATTAAAAAAAAATTATGGAGTAGCTGAAGAGTACAAACACTAATAAATAAATACAGGATACTGATCATTTTTAAACATAGGCAAGAATATGATTAAAGTTTATGGGACCCTTTAATAAAACATTTCACACTAGTTATAAATACAGAAGCTTCTATATCTATAGCTAACCTAAACAAACCCAAATTTACTTACAAGCCTAATTTATCTAGAAAAATTACATTAGGTCAATAGATCAATTCATCTCTCTGTTTTGCCTTTACTCTTTCTCACACAGGGTCTCAAATTTTCTTTTCTAATGAGTTGGTAATGACCTTAATTGTAGACAGTTGTGTATTTAAAAGGCATCATGGGGATGCTGAGATGGCTCAGTGGGTTAAGCGCTTGCCTTGTAGCCCTGGGGTCTGAGGATCGAGTCTCGGCCCTGGCCCATGTGGACCCATATGCCAAACTGGGGTGTGCTTCCCATGTGAGAAGCCTCCATTTCGGTTCTCGCTGGGGTGGGCTTCCCATGTAAGAGGCCCCCGGTTTAGCCCTCAGCTCACTGGGGCACGCCTCCCATGTGGGAGGTCCCTGGCTCAGTTCCTGCTCTACACAGTCCCGCACCCACCTGTGGAGAATGAAACTGTGTCAAAGACTGATGGCATACAACTATGGAGACTAGTCTGGGCCTTCCGCCTTCTCTCTGTGTCTCGCAGTCTCTGTCTCTCTCTCTGTCAAAATAATAAAATAAATCCTTAAAAATATATGTTATAAAAGGCATCACACATTCTCATTGCACCAAACTCAGTGCTCAGACATTGCAATTACCATAACTGAAATTCTGCCTCTCCTGACTTACATACCTCTTATGTGCTTACTAATACCCCATGCTCTCCTTCGCCTGTTTCTCTTCCTGATTTTCTCTTTCTATTTTTCTAAAGTTTATTTCTCAATCCTTTGCATTATGTACTCATAAGACCCCTACTAGACTGTGATGCTCTCTATTCTTTCTACAACTCTTCCCCCGCTACTTTTGTTCAACACAGAAAAACAATTTATTTCTCTCAGAACTTTTATGTTTTCCTGACAGTAGCACCAAAAAGACAATTCCCAGGACCACCAAAATCTACTTATCTAGGGTTCCTCAGACTACTGATGAAGAATTGTTTTCATTTTTAAGTGCAGTTGACTATAACTATGAATAAAAAAGGAAAATAACTTCAGTGGACTTCCCTTCTCCAAGTTAGATTTTAGGTTTTTATAATTCACAAGACAGTCAAATATGATCAAAATTATGCTTAAAAGTCTCTTAGGAGGTCCACATTGAAGACTAATATACCATCTCTTAATAAATCTAGCAGTTTTCCTTCCAGGTGTGGATGACTTTATTCTTTTTGCATTAATACCAAATGAAAGAGCTTATGTTTGGAGTCCAAACTGCATTAATAAATTATTATCATTAAGCATTGCAATCACAGTCTGACAGTGAGATTCCATGCTGTGAGAGGCATGAAAGAACTGAGAACATCTGAGGAAGACAACAGATTAACACTTCCCTCATATGTGCTTTGGGTAAAAGATACCCTCAATAGAAAGGTGCAATCACCCCTATTATTTAAATTATTCCCTCTCTCTCTTTCTCTCCCTGCTCCCTGTTGCTAAATTTGCCTAAATTAAATCCACAGGTGATGTGATTCCAGAACATACATGCAAAGACTTTACCTTTCCCAACTGAATGACAGTTGCCTTGAGATGGAGAAAAACCTCTTTTCCTTTTTAGCCATAACTAGCCCCTACATGTAACTTCACCACATTGTTAGGAGTGACCACCAAGTTTGGAAATACAAATACAAAATAAACAGTCTCTTGATATCATATTACAATACACATTAAAATAATATTATCTATATTTCCAAATGCTATGGCCATCCTATGTACAAAATAGTTTGAACAGTTATAGTTGCCACTATTTGAGAATCCACGAAGTAAAATAAATAACTACTGCAGATAAAAGCAAGAAAGTGAAAAGATAATTTAAACACATAACAAAAAATGTAAAGGTAAAATGTATTTACTTAGTTTTTCTTTCGGATAATAAAAATGGATACAGTTGTGTGACAATAAAATTTTGTCTTAGTTTCTGTCCTTATAATCATTTAATTACACTTGGCCAGCCACTCAAGAAATGAGAAATATATATTTATACCATCTACCCATTACTTAGATTTTCCAGTAAAGCCTGTCTTTACAAATCCAAGCCTATGTCTGAAAAGTAAAAGTTAGATAAACTTCCTACCTGGGAGTTTAGCAATCATCACCTTTACCTTGAAAGAGAAGCAATTAGGTGTTAATTGGATGGTTGAAGGAAAACCTGCTGGTTTCCAGGCAAAATGGATGCATCAGGTTAGAAAGAGTGACTTTCTCATTGATTTAGATTGGACACCTGGTAAGCCCTTTAGAAAACCCTGTACCAGTCCTAGAAAAGAGCAATATGGGCTCAAAATGACCAACCAGATATACAGAATTATGATCATTTCATTTTCGGCCAATAGTTTTGTAAAAACTACAAGAATAGAAAATTAAAGGCTTTATTGCTGGACAGATGGGCATGCATGCTGGGAACTCAAATAGCTGGCTGACACAAAATGGATGAACAAGCTCTAATTTTCATAACACTGCACTTTAAGATACAGCATATTTCCTGCCTGAGCAATAAGAAACAGGAAAGACTCCCTTCTAATACTTCTCCAGATAGTTACATGTGACTGTCTGGAGAATTTCCATTTACAGTTCGCTTGGCTATGCCTGGCATGCCTCCTACCAGGATTCATTAACCCACTCAGCACTGAGTACCTGAGGGAGGTGGGGGAGAAGCGCTGTGTCCACAAGGCCTTGATCTTGTTACCTGTTAATCTTATCTAACTATGGCAGGAGATGAATTACATTTTTGCTCCTCGGGGCTATTTATATTTAAAATAAGATTCATGCAATGGTTCACAAATTCTAGTCTAGGAAACATTAAAAATACAGTTTTCTTTGGACCATACTACCTAGTTATAATGTAGCAGGGGGAGGTGGGAGGGGCATAGTGCAAAAAACTACATAGTTTCCAGAAAACTATATTTCAACTAGTAGTCCCAATAAATACATTCCTATTCAAAAATCACTACTTAGAAAATCAAAAAGCATCAGAACCCAAAGTAATAAATCTCTAATACTACAATTTAATGCATGGGCAATGGAAATAAAAATTTTGGAAGGCAAATCACACATTAGCAGCTGCCTATCCACCTTTGCATGAAATCTAACAAGGTTGAGCTGTTTTAAATTTCCATGTAGCCAACATCTGAATGCATAAACTTTATACTAAATGATTTTTTCAACCACACTTCAAGGATTATATGCAGTGATGAGCTGGTGTATAATAACCAGATCTCTATGGAAAGATGTGTGATTTGTGATGTATGTGTACATGTATGTATGTGTATGCTTATTTTAAATTTTTCTGACATAAAAGATATGTAATATACAATTTACAAATAATAAAATATACAATATTCTTTATTGTAAATTCTATATAAAACTTCAGTGTGACTTATTTTTTTTAAATCCACCATCAATTTTTATCATTCTACCTCCAACTAGTGTCACAAAATCAAGTATATAAATATATACTTTATTACTATCCAATTCAAGCATGAAGTCACTCACATCATTAATCAATGAATGTAGTTGAGACACAAAAGTTGGTTTATAATTTTGTTTATGTTAAAGGCCTATGCAGAAATGTACTCACCTCTCAACAATGTGATTGACTTCTTAGTTAAATTGAATAATAGTTTGCAGATACTGGAAAAACTTTTCCTTAAGTTCTTTATGATGTTCATAACTATAGACATGACATACATTGTCTAATCATTATTAAACATATTCTCCATCACTTTTAAAACTTACACAATCAACAAGACACTAAAACAAGTAATAATTTACACCAATTGCTGGTTTCTATGGTGTAAAGAGCTTTATCTGCCCAAATTCAAGTAACCAAATTGACTTCACTGAGGCCTAAGTTTGGAAGAAATTAAACAATTAAGTTCATAAACGCATCCTAGAAGAAGTGTTACATACCTCATTGCTGAATATCACTATGGTTACCTTAGAAGTATTCCCCTTGGGAAGCTATGCATTGATGCCACCATCTAGTCCACACTTGAAAGCAATTTTGGAACTCTCTTTCTGGATTGGCCATCAGAACTCTCATCTTATTACCCTTGATGTTCTGAATGCCATCAAAATGTCTTCCTTGCAATATTTCTTTTATCTTCAGGTAGAGAAAAAAGTCACTGGGGACCAGATCAGGTGAGTAGGAAGGGTGTTCCAATATAGTTAATTGTTTACTGGTTAGAAACTCCCTCACACAGTGCCATGTGAGCTGGTGCATTGTCATGACGCAAGAGCTATGAGTTGCTGGCAAAAAGTTCATGTTGCTTTCTTCCAACTTTTTCACACAACCTTTTCAGCACTTCCAAAGAGTCAACTTGGTTGACTATTCTCCCATTTGGTATAAATTCATAATGAACAATCCTTCTGATAACAAAAAAAAAAGGTTAGCAACGTCATTTTGACTGACAGAACCTTTCTGGTCATGGAGAATTGGCCAACTTCCATTGTGCACTGTGACACTGTTTCAGGGTCATATTGGTACACCCATGCTACATCACCAGTGATAATATGGCCCAAAACATCATCGTGCCTCTCCGAAAGATCTTGGCAAACTCAAGCTCCAACATTCTAGCAACACCACACAAAAACACGCAACACCAATAATGAATGCCACTCAGCAAGACACCGCCACACATTGGCATGAATACAGCTATGCAACACTGACAGACCACGATTATGAAATCTACTAAGTTGTTTGTACAGTTCTGCCGACATACACAAATGGTGGCAAGTTCACAAACTTTATCAGACTTCATATGATAGTGTCTCTTCCACCAGATAATTGATGCATATAACCTCAAGAGCAGAAATAATGGTTAAAAGTAATAAAAGAATTAGGAAGTAATGTGTTTTGAGTAGTTAGTACTTTTTTCTTAATATAAATTAATTCTAAATTTATATAATTTCATTGTAACAATGGTTGTGTTTAAAAACAGATTCATAAAATTCCTACAAATTTAACAACTGATTTTCACAAGCCAGTCAGAACCACTGTCACATGTGTACTTACAATGTACAGATGAGAAAAGGCAAGGCAAGATAGGTTAGACACTCCACAGGCTATGGGAGGAGGAGAGAGAGATTATTTGGGGAAAAAATATGTAGAAAAACTTCCTTATCTTTCTGCAATCTTCACTCAAGTATTCCCATTTCTTAATTATATCAGTGGCAAATCACCAAATCCTCAACAGCACAGGAATCAAATAATTGTTGGTCGGCCATAGTCACTGGCCATGATGCCTTTTCTAAAAACAGTGGGTCAGTGGTTTTCAACTCTGCTATCAATCAGAATCAGTCATTATCTTATATACATAACATACACACATACATACATGTGTGCATAGGTATGTGAATATATTTGTGTGTATGTGTGTGCAAAACATATAAACCACAGTCCCTGAACCAGAATTTCCTAAAGTGATTTTATGTTCCAAACTACTTTGACATTTTAACCTGAAATGTTCAACATTTAATTATGTCTATTGATTCACATTAGAGTCCAATTCTGAAAGTTTGTCTTAAAACGAGGTAACTACTTCATCAATTTCAACAAGTATATAAAATAACTCATTTTTATGTTTAAATAGAAAGTTGTATGCAGCATATTCTTTTTAGAATCAGCTTTAATAAAAAGAGGCAACTCATTTTCAGAATCTCTTATTTTTTGTAATATATAGTAATAAATTCTTCATGAGTGAAAAGTTTATATTCACAATATTCTGTTGCCTTGCTATATTTTCAAAACTGAAATATGAAGAAGAAACAAACTTTGATCTGACTAACAGTATGATGATAGGGACAGAAAGAGTATTTTTAGGACATATTTTCAAAATTGTGAACATGGAATACTTCCAGCTTGGAAAAAAATCCTATTACTTTTAAATGGGATTTACATGGTTACATTCCAAACTACTTTGAAATTTAAACCTAGAATGTGTAGCAATGCTCAACTTTGATGGTGTCTATTTGCCTTAAGCACACATAGGATAACTTACTTTTTTATAAGTCACTATTTCAACACTCAAGTACTTTGAAGTTAAGAAATAACCACCTAATATCTTTAAGCTTTTAATCAACTTTAACATAATTATCAAGCTAAGCAAAAATTATCTTAATTGCAAAACACAAAATTATTTCCAAAAAAGAAACTTCTATGTAATCAAAACAGTGTGAAAAAGAGATTTAAAAGGATTATAACCTGAATTTAGCAATATTAGTAATCATCTGATATTTTTATGCTCAGCATTGTAATAAAGGCCTCATTTTATTTAAAAGTCAGAACACTTACATTCAGAACTCAAGTAGGTAGCCTTGAATGTTTTCACAATTTAACCATTTGTCTAGTTGATGGTCTGTCATTAGGAGGTTGGTATTCTCCTGATAAAATACAAGCAGTTTTGCTGGACCCCCTTACTAAGTCTCCATTATCTCCATTTGTGTATGGCTTCTTCTCTCATACCCAACACCTCATAGTGATGGTATCACAGTATTGCTGACTGTTTCTCCAAAAGCATGAATCATTTTGAATGATAATCACTTAGATCAGGGCTGAGCAAGATGTTTTTTGTTTTTATTTTTAAGATTTATTTTTATTGATTTTAACAGAGAGAGACAGAAAGAAGGGGTGGGAGGCCAGAGAAGTCCTCATAGCCGCATATCATTAGTTTTTCATAGTTTCACTCCACAGGTGGGCACAGGGCTATGCAGAGCAGGAACTGGTCCTCCTGCATGGGAGGCACACCCCGTGAGTTGGGGGCCTCCTACATGGGAAGCACGCCCAGGGTGGGAGCCAAACCGGGGGCCTCCCAAATGGGAAGCTCACCCTGGGGAGAATTGAACTGGGGGCACACCCCAGTGCAGCATATGGGTCCGCGCAGGCTGCGGCTGAGATACAATCCTTGGACTCCAGGGCTGTAAGACAAGTGCTCAACCCACTGAACCATCCCGTCTTCCCCTGGGCAAGATGTTGATGGTGGTCCATTGATGACCTACCACAAAATTATGGATGACTTCCTGAATAATACATTAAATAGCTAGTAGACCACAACACTTGGAGAAATAGTCTTTGCCCTCAAAAAGTCTGCCCAGGCCTGCCTGACTTAGATAAAGTTAGTAGCAAACTACAAGGCAATCTATGCGCCTGCTTGGGGTTCAGTTTGCCATTTGACCCTGAATCAACATCCAATTTTTTTTTTATTCATTTTATTATTTTTGACAGAGACAGAGAAAGATTAAGGGGGTGGGGGGGTGCGGCAAAGCAGTCTCCATAGTTGTATGTCATCAGTTTTCAACATGGTTTCATTTCACACAGGTGGATGGGGGCTGTGCAGGGCAGAAACTGGGCTGGGGACCTCCTGCATGGGAGGCACACCCCCTTGAGCCAGGGGCCCAACTGGGAGGCAAGAACTTAACTGGGGACCTCCCGCATGGGAAACACACCTCAGTTCAGCACATGGGTCAGCATGGGCTGGGGCCAGGATTCGATCCTCGGTCCCCAGGGCTGCAAAGTGAGCACTTAACCCGCTGAGCCATCCCGGCTTCCCCAACATCCAATTTTACAGACACAGTGATTAATACCACTACCAAAACATAAGCAGAAAACTGTGGCACAAACCACAAAATGTCACTGTCTATCCACAGTACTAATTTTCCAATTATCATTTTATTTTTGTCCATTTATTTTCATCTATTTATTGCTTACACACCCATCTAGTCAATATATTAGTCAGAGAGCTCCTCATATTCTTTGGCACCTATTTCGGTTCCTAATAAACTAAAAGTCTAAAATAGCTTCTTAAGTACTGAATTTTTATCTTTGCCAATGTAAAATTGTAAGTCATTCCTGATTCATTCATTGCATCAAGAAACTTGATTTCCCCAGATGCTAAATCATTAATCTTGTCTGGATGTATTCCAAGATCAAAGCTTCATTTTAATAAATTTACATGACAACAAACAGTAAATTCTCAGATGCCCCCCTTTTTGGATCACAACCTGACTAAATCTTTCATCTATAGCTGATACTACACTACTGAATTTGGAAACAAAGAACATACTTAGGGGATTAGAGTTGGACTGAGGCAGCAAAAAATCTTTTTTCCTTTTACATATTTTTTCCCCTTGCTGAGCACATGCAATAAATTTAAAGTTCCACAGGTTAACAGAAAACATGGATGTTGTTATACATGCTGCTTTGTTCCCTCTGGCTCTTTCCAAAACAGCTAAGACCAGGGCCTCACAGAATTTTCTGTAACAGAACTTTGCTGCCACCAATTGAACACATTCACTCCATGCAAGTGGATTTGCTGTGCGCGCGCGCACGTGTGTGTGTGTGTGTGTGTGTGTGTGTGTGTGTGTGTTCTTTTAATAATTTAGTGCTAGAAAGGAAGACGAAGAAAACATCACATATTCTCTTGGCCCAGACCCCAAACCCTAACCAGAACTCCATTTCTAATCCATTGCTAATCAATAATTTCACCACAGCAAAATAGCAGCCCTCTCTTTGCAACCCTAACCAATTTATAGAACCCCTCCTTTATTTATAAGCAAAGAGCACTTGTTTTATTCATATAAACATAAAACAAAGGCTTTGTGGCAAGAGTATCATGTCATGAAATAGTGATAGTGAATTGGTCAGTGAGCTGTGCTAAGTAAGTGGTTTACCAGGTCAGAAAAGCAAACTCCTCTGGTCTCATTTTTACTGGTAAACTCTTACGGTACCCAAAAATGCAGTGAAGTCCCCACAGGTGACTCTAATTTCTTCTTTCTGAGCCAAATGCACAGCCATCCTTTAAAGGGAACAAATTTCATTTATCAAGTATTTCCAGACCTTAGCAACACATCAGATTCACCTGCTAAAATACGAACTCCAAGACCCCTCCCCAGAACTAGCAATCAAACCTTCCAGAAGAGGGCTTGAGCACCAGAAGACCTCACTGTACAGTCAGAGTTGAAAATCACCAGCTTAGGTCTAGCTCCTCATTTTTTGGATAAGGGAGCAGACTCCAAAGAAGTAAAAGGAATCCACCGAACTGTGTGCACAGGCAAGCAAGTTGTTTTCAGTTAGCAAAGCTTCAGTAGTTGAAGAGGAGCAGAGGTAAGAGCAACCCTACTTTGGAACCCACGTGAAAAATGTATAGCTAATTCACCATGACCAAGTGGGATTTATCCCAGGGGCACAAGGATGGTTCAACATTCGCAAATCAATCAATGTAATCCAGCACATAAACCAAACAAAGGATAAAAACCACATGATTATCTCAATCGATGCAGAAAAAGCATTCGACAAGATACAACACCCGTTTATGATAAAAACACTGAATAAAATAGGAATTGAAGG
>PVKE010020306.1:0-27610 GCA_004027555.1 Craseonycteris thonglongyai
TCAGAGTTAATTCTCATGTACAAAATATTAAGAACCACTGATATTCACATGTGCATTAAATTCCTAGAGAATGTGCTCAGAGAGTCTTCCAGGACCTCAGGATTCTGCAATTTCTTTAAGAAACCTTCCACCAAAATTCCAGGATTAGAATTCAGAAGATGACAAAGACTTTCAGAAGAAGCTGTAGGGGTAACAATCCTCAGAGAATTTCCCTTGCCTGGAAAAAGTAGGAAAAGCCAAGATTTAACTTTGTGAAACCAACTAACGAATTCCATGTTAAGAAAAGGGAAAGAAAAAATACCAAGATGGTAACTATCCCTGTTTCTGCTGAGATGACTAATAGGTTATCTTTTTTCATTCTTTTTTTAAAAGTATGAAGACATTTAAACAATATAGGTTTTTCAGGAACATTGTAGATCTCAACATTTTTAAGAACACATTAACTTTTATAGTGTAGATCTTCGAACTCATATTTGGAATCAAATCCTTGCTCTTACCAGATATATAATAGAGGGTAATTTGCTAACTTCTTTTGAACCTCTGTTTCCTTTGTTATAAAAATTGGGATAATTAACTAGTAGAAGGGAAAGTTCTCTAGTGAATCAAATTGGCCCACAGATGTCTACAGAAGAGTGGTAACTGACTGGGAAGGGAGGAAGAGAGTGGTGGGCAAATCAGAAGTATGAATGGGTAGAGGCACTTCCTGTGGAAAGCTAAAATATGCCCTGAGATTGGAGAGGGGCTGAAACTAGAGACAAAAAAATAAATAAATAAGCAAACAAAAACCACAGAACCAGCTCAAGACCTCACTTCTCTGGCTTACGCTAACAGCTGGGCCATTCTACCAGCCATGCCTCGGCTCCGGGCACAGTTAGTGGGACAAGACAAAGCAGAGTGGGAAACGGAAATGTTTTCAAAGAACTTAAACACAGCAGTCAGATAGAAGCTCTGATGCCACCAGAAGGCACCACCTCAACAGCCAGACAAGTCAAAATGCTAAATGGAACCTAGAGAACCTTAGTTTGAATCACAGCAGGGAGGTCTCCCAAACATACATGTTTCCATGAAGTTTGGACCAAAGACCACAAAGGGATGAAGAAACTAGGAAAGATGGCTAAAATTTGGCAGTCGGTATTGAGCACCGGGGTCAACAATATTTTTTATCCTGACTTGTACCAAACTAGTCAGACATGGAGAAAATTATTTCATATTTATATAAAGCTTCTAGCACATACTAAGAATTCACAAAATGTTCTATTTCATCACACCATTTATTAGTTAAGTGGCCAACTGCCCTGGAGAACAAACTATTAGCCTTCTATCTCGCTAAACATTTTAAGAAATAAACAAGAATATAAGCCAGTGGTCTGGAGATTGCAAACTCTCTAAAACCCCTTCTGACACTTTCACAACCCTCATCTGTGTTAAGTCCCAAAGGCTGCAGTACACATTTATTTGTTCCTGTCTATCATAGAAGATATAGGAGGAGGATCACAATCACCTATATAATAGTCTTCTAATATGTAGAAAGAACCAGTCATTGCAGCAACCACCCAACAAATCATAGACAAATGAAAAGCAAATACAGGGGAAGCCGGGATGGCTCAGTGGGTTAAGCGTTCACTTTGCAGTGCCAGGGACCGAGGATCGAATCCTGGCTCTGGTTCTTGCGGACCCATGTGCTGAACTGAGGAGTTCCCCCAGTTCAGTTCTCTCTCTGTCTCTGTATCACTCACACTCTCTCTCTCTCTCTCTCTCTCTGTCAAAAACAAAACAAAAAAAAATTTTTTAAAAAAAGAAAAGCAAATACAGAGAAAGGCTTGATCTTTTGCCTTATTCATGATCGTTGTTGCAGAGCTGACGCAGTTCAGGCCTCTACACTTGCCCAGGGCTACGGTATTGGTGTTACCTACTTAGCACCCATCTCTTAGGAACTGTTTCTCTCCACATCGGCATAGTCAGTCCAGAGCTGCTAGATTAATAGAAGGTCACCGCAACAACTCCAGGAGCAGCTGCTGAGACACGAAGAGCTAATAAAATGATTTTTTTTATTTTTTTTTATTGAGAACGGTCTCTCTCTTGTTGTTCTGTTATTTCAACTTTCTCATTATCTGAGATGAACCCGTTGGAGGAAGAAGCAGACGTAAGAGGCTGAGGTAGGTACTTAGCAGTGTTAAGTAACACTTTGGTTCCAGCGGCCTCTCTGTTCTTCCCAAGACTGTTGTTCAGGTCTTCTTTTGACTCTTTGAGACACCCCATTATATTTCTATTGTCATCATTGTTATTGCTGTTGAAGCCAGCCAGAGTCCATTTCTGTTGCACATATCCTAAAGAACCTTAACTAATACTTAATAGTTGAGTTTACTGCCTTAGCAGCTATTTAGCTGAAAATCTACTACCTAAAGATCATTTAATTTGATCCTATTTTTACTATCCTTCTAGGAGTATTTTCAACCATTCTGTCAAGTGTGTTAGCACTATTTCATATTATTTGCATACTATAATGCAGTATAAAAAAAAAATCACCTGATCTTTGAAGCCAGACATTGAAGCTTTCACTCCCAGCTCTATTAATATAGTGGATTCTGTGACATGACACTCAGAACTGAAGGATTTATCCCCCTGGCTGTCAGGACTGTTGATAGCAGCCCACTCTCCAGGACTGGTCTTCCCCTGAAGAGAGTTGCCTCATCCACGATCGCCACCTTTTTCCAGGGACAACTTGCATAATATAAGATCTATCTCCCTCACTCCAATTCTGGAAAACGACACAGGCTACCTTTGCTCCAGGATTCCCCATGGGAGACCCTGTTGAGACAGCATCACACCCAATCACACCTCTCCTCTGCCCCATACTGTTTCCTTCTTTGTCTCTGGGAGCACTCCCAGGATCTTTCTACAAGATCTTGAAGTCCCTCCACTTCTCTGTGCCTCAGTTTCCTCATCTAGAAAATGGGGAAGATAGGACCTACTTCACAGTAATATCATGAAGATTAAATGAGTTACTAAATGTAAAGTGCTTAAAACAGAACAGCATCTGGTATATGGTGTTATTTAACTCTCAATTACGTTTATGTTTATTAATACCACCCAACAGTGAATTCATAGATTCCTTTTTATAAAGTTTAAATTAATCATTAAGATTAGATGAGTTTCCAAGGGACCCTAACTTTGAATACAAACAAGTTCAGGCTTACAAGGTCCCTGAATCAAACGTTTTCCTTCTGACATGGTTCATTAAGAGCCCAAGTACATAGGCCTTTAGGGCTCACAGGAGATTCATCTATGGACTGGAACTGGTGCCTGAGATAGGGTTAAGGGGGTTAGTCACAGAGCCTGACTTTTGCCAATTTGTTGTTTTTGTAAGTGGTATTTTGTACTTCTGCCCAGAGGTGCTAGTGATGAGTACACTGCTCTAAAATTAGACATAAACCATGTGAAATGGAACCTAAGTCATAAATACAAAAATTGCAACAGCGGGTTAGACTTTATGGCTCTAACTTGTCTTCAATTGACACATAGCATTGTTCTTGGCATCACTTGGAGTGGTGTATGCAAATCGAAAGTAAATATGTAGGCATAGCTAAATTTACTTCTATAGTAAGGTCATTATAGATAACTTAGTACTAACCATAATGTTGATAAAAGGATAAATTTTCCTTTCATTATTCTCTTGTGAAAGATAGTTAACACAGTATACATTTGCATCCACCTAAAAAGTGGATAGAAACCTTGCCTGTCTCTGTCCCCACTGAATATCCAAGGCCAAAAGCAACGTCCTGCCCAAATAGGAGTTCAGTAAACATTTGCTGAAGGAATGAGTGGCAATCACTGAAAACTGAACAATTGAGTCTAAAGCCAGACGAAATGGATAAAGGAATGCATGCCTTAACACGTTAAGTGTCATATCAGTCACCGGTGACTGACATTGAACTTTCCATTCGGACCGTGTCAGTCGACGGGGACCGACAGTATACTTTTCATGCAGGCCGCGGTATTGTACGTTAACTGACGATATAAATCTTAAAAAATTACAATCTATTAATAAATTTTAAATAAGTAAGATGTCCCGCTTGTCTTTCCATTTTAAAATGGTTATTCCTTTTTTGTTTTCCTTCACTATAATTTCTCCCCGTTTAGGGGACATTTTCACGTTCACGGGTAAAGAAAAATCTTTTTCTGCACTGGAACAAGAATCACAGACAACTGACTGAATATAAAGCATGTCTAAAATAATACATTGTACAAATTGCAGTAAATAATAAATATTCACAAAGTAAATATATTCTGTATATAAACGTTCAGCCTTATTGCAACCTAAACAGATGTCCGTCGCCAGCATTTCAGTGAAATCTGATATAACGGGCCAAGCGGTAAGCAAGACAAAACAGCCTGGGCACTTAACGTGTTAAGTAAGTCTGCCATGTCCTGGGCACTACGATGGCCAATTTTATGGATGTTATCTTGTTTAATTTAATCCACATATCTCTGTGTTATCTTGTTTCATTTGATCCACATACCTCTGCAATAGATTGTATTATGATAACCCCAAATCTCTAAATCAAGGAAACAAAATTCAAGCAAGCTAAGTAATTGCCTAGGTTCAAATTGATATAAATGTAAAGCTAGCTCTGACTATAGAACCTAGCCCCTACAATCACACTGGTTTGCTAGCAGATCATAATTCTTCTGTTATTTCTCTCTTTTTTTTTTTTTAAGATTTTTATTGTTTTTTTGTTTGTTTGTTTGTTTGTTTTGACAGAGAGAAAGGGGAGGGCCCAGAACAGTCTCCTTAGTGGTATGTCATTAGTTTTCGACATGGTTTTCTTCTACACAGGTGGGTGGGGGGCCACGCAGGGTGGGAACTGGGCTGGGAACCTCCCACATAGGAGGAATGCCCCCTCTAGCCAGGGGCCAAACCAGGGGCAAGGACCAAATTGGGCGCCTCCCTCATGGGAAGCACAATTCCCAGGAAGAGAGAATTCTCTGGCTGAAGGCAATTTCCAGAGCACAACTCAACTGAGAGTCATCAGTTATCATCACTAGAGGAGAGAGGCATGCGTGCCTTAGTCCAGAAGAGGGGATCGCCAGAGTCAGGCACTGGACTAGGCACTCCTCATTTAATCACTGACTTCCATTCCCAAGACTAGGCCATTAAATGAATTGGTCCATAAGGAAGGATCTAAAGGTGGATGTCTGTGGTGTGTAATGGCACCATAGGATGTGTATTTTCCAATAGATATCAGGTGACACAACACTTTAAATCAAATATGTAGTCTTGCGTGATTGCGAACACTTCATGTAGTGAACACTAATGGACTGGGAGAATGAGACAGACAGAGAAAGGGGATTCCCTGCACTGGAAAACTGGTTGCAAGTCCAGGGGGTTCTTAAACAGGTAGGTCCTTAAGTGAGAAGTGGTTGTGCTATAATCATAGCAATAACTCTATAGTTAGCTATTGTAATTATCCCATTATTATCATGAGGAGATAAAGCTTAGAGAAATAATTTGCTGATCAAGGTCATGCAGGGCAGTAAATAAGTGTGGCCAGATTCTTAGATTTCTCTGACCAAAGTCTGAGGTCTTTCTTCTCTCTATCTTCTAAGGATTTGACCATCCAGATCATGTACATCTGAAATTATCTTATGCTGAACTAGGTAATGACTTTGTAGTTTAGTTCCAAATTCATGATAGTACCATAGCTAAGTAATAGTGATATCAGCTACAACTTCATCATCTTAAAATACTTCTTTCTGTTTATATTAGGAGATGAAGTAATGTAGCACATAATTTACACTAAATAGTGTTCTTATCCTGTAAGGTAAACTGTTCCACGTCTAACATTTGGTTCATGTTATTTTGCTAAAATATTTTTCTATTGAGCTCCATAACCCCTGAATAGCCCCGTCCACAGTTACAGAATTTGGAAAGTGGCACTTGGAGGGGATGGGGGGATGAAAGTTTGATGTGGAGTGTATGCAATGTCCTTCTCCTATTTAAAAAAAAAAAAAGACTTAAACAGTATAATATATGCAAAACATTTTGATAAATATTAACTAGCTATGAGATGCAATATATTATTACAAAGTTAAAAAATTATGAGAGAGCTAGTGTTCAAAAAGCTGATAATAGTCTAACTCTTCTTTTGATTATGGGCACAATCTTTAAATAAAATGACATTTTAAAGTTGTGATTCTCCTTAAGAAAAATGTGCTTATATCATCTGTGTTGATGTGACTTGAAAATTTGTATTCATAATGCACATACATGTATGTTTCAATAATACCAAATAAATTAGCTTGCCTTTTAAATAAGTAATTGAAAATAACTTTGGCTCATAGAGATAAAACTGTTATTTAATCAAATGTAATTATATTATTTTCCATGTTCCCTACATAATAGTAATTGGGGATTTTTTCTAGGTGTGTTACATTATGGGAACGATTATATTTCTTATGTATTCTCAATCTCTCCATTGTAGCCCCACTTAACATATTGCATTCATTAGTATTTCTTCTAACTGTATGTACCAGAAAACCCAGCTCAAGCTGGCTTAAGCAAAACGGATTTTATTAATCATCATAATTTAAAAAATCACATGGTGTGATGCGTGGGTGATGTGATGTGGACTCGTGCATCTGGAAACTATCTAATTGTTACCAACCAATTTCACCCCATTAAATTTAACAATAAAAAAAATTTTTTTTTTAATCAGAATAGGGCTTTTCTTAGGCAACTCTCAGACTCCCTCTCCATCTCTCACTTTCACTTTCTGTGCCTTGGCTGATTTCTCAGATTTACCCTTCCTCCCTGATGACAAAGTGGCTGAAACAGTTCTAGTATAATCCTTCATGTTCAAGATCAGGAAAGAACACCTGCCTTATTCTTAGTCCAGCAGAAGTCTCATACTTTCTCAGTGGTTTGGGACCAGTCACTGTGACCAGGTCAAGCCTGAACCAAAGGCAACTGGGAGTTGAGCCAACAGCAGCCAGGCTTCAAAGATGTCTGTGTGGGTAGGGCTAGAGGCAGCCCCTTTTTCAGAGTAGAGATGAAAATCTTTTCCCCAAAAAAATATGAGAAAATGAATGATGAATAGCTAAAATTGGTGAATATTTATCACTGCTATTTAAAGATTTATTTTTATTGGTTTGTTTGTTTGTTTGTTTTTTGACAGAGAGAGATGGACAGACTGACAGAGAGAAGGGGGAGGGCCCAGAGCAGTCTCCATAGTTGAACATCATTTTTTATACAGTTTTACTCCACAGGTGGGCGCGGGGCTGCGTAGGGCAGGAACCAGGCCAGGGGCCTCCCATATAGGCCCCAGTAAGACCTGAACTGGGGTCACACCTCAGTTCAGCACATGGGTCTACCCAGGCCAGTGCCGGGATTCCATCCTCAGACCCCAGGGCTGCAAAGTGAGTGCTCAACCCGCTGAACAGTTCTGGCATCCCCCTATTTCTCTTTTTAATTATAATGGGAAGTAGGCGTTCATGATTAAAATATTTTGTTTATCATACACTAGCAACATTTCTCAGATTTCAGATATATTTCATGCAAAGAACTGCCAATTCCATTCTCTTCATACTAATTAGGGAGAAAAAAGATTTGTACAATAATAAAAGTTTAACAATAAAAATATACTTCACATTTATCTATTGAAAAGAGACAAATATATACTTAGCTCATTGGATTAAGTTGTCTTTTGGCTGAAGCTTGCAAATGTACAGCCTGGATTTATTCTCATTCTCCTTTTCTTGTCTCTCTCTCTCTCTCCCTTTCACTCCTTCACCCTCCCTTCTCATTAATATTTTTCTTATAATTCATATCATATCATATCATATAAATGCTATTCCATATAAGCCTGGGGCCCACAGGGAAGAGATTTAGCATATCTGTACTTTAGTTTCTCCCTCTACATATAACCCAATTATTACTAAGTTTTTCCACCTCTGCAGGGGATGATGGAGAAGAAAGAATATTTGTGGACCATTCCAGAATTTCCCAAAATAAAAAGATGGTCATTCTCCATGGGCGAATTTCATTGTTTCTCTGTAATATACAAAAGACTGCAGATTTTTACAAATAGTATCATTGTTAATCTCTTGGCCCACTACATTTGAAAAGAGGGGATTGTACCAGATGGCCTCTAAGATCCCTGCCAAATCTAGCCTCCTAGGAATCAACAAGCAGAATGGAAAGAGCACAGTCTTTGAAGTAAAACAGACACAAATTGTAACACTGAATCTCTTCGAACCTCTATTATTCTGCAAAATTGACCTCATAAATTTACCTCTCAGAGTGGCTGTAAAGACTAATAAGGCATTAGTATAAGAACTACACATATGTATTTTAAATTTATTATTATTATGAGTTGAATTGTATCCTCGAAAAAAAGATACATTGAAGCCCTAAACCCAAATACCTCAGAATATGACCTTATTTAGAGATCCAGTCTTTATAGAGGTCATGAAGTTAAAATGAGGTCATTAGGGTGGGCCCTAATCCAATATGACCAGTGTCCTGATAAAAATAAAAAATTTGGACACAGAGACAGACATGTGCACAGGAAGAATATCATGCAAAGATGAAAGCAGAGACTGAAGTGATGTGTCTACAAGCCAAGGAACACCACAGGCCACCAGCAACCAGCAGAAGCCTCAGGAGACCTGGACCCACCTCTCGGTCACAGCCCTCATGAGGAACCAACGCTGCCAACACCGTGATCTGGACTTCTGGTCTAGAACTGGAGACAATACATTTCTGCTGTTTAAGTCACTCCATTTGTGCTACTTTGTAACAGCAGCTCTAGCAAGCTAAGACATAATTATCAGGGCTAATTGTTCCTGGTGTATTTGTGTTGTTTTTCCAATTAGGAGTCAAAGTTTTTGAAACATTTTTAATAGCAAGCTTAATAATCAAAGTATTTTACATAGTCACAAGTATGATATATATCGCATTAAATGATATTAAGTGTTATTATTTAAAATATACTCTGATATTTTATTTTATTTTATTTTTAATCTGGTCATGATCCACTAAATTGATTTCACAACTCCCAAAGGGCACTGACCTAACTTGAGAAGCCTTAGACTGGCCTACAAACTTCTTGAGAGCAAGGACACATCTCTCTTCTAATACCACCTAACCCAATGCTGGATTTTTATTAATCAAATTAACGCTTGAAGATTACCAGTAACTTTTAAGGCCAAAATACATTAGATACTTTTATGCCACTACTTTGGATTTTGTTAATAAATATGTGCCAAAATATTCAATCTCTATAGGAACTTAAAGACAACTACCAGGAAAGTATGTACCAAGGACTGTTGGATGTTCTCCATTAAATCATATTACTACAAAAATACATGTTGGGTGTTTCTTTGATGCACAAATTAGTTCTATCCTGAATGGCATTAGCTCTTTCCAAAGGTACTGAGATTCCACACGCTGCTAATCATCCAGAAAAATTACAATATGTAAGTCAAGTGTCCTTGTAAAAATAAGATACCCTGTATGTTTTTCATCTGAATATATTTATGAAAATAATCAGGAAAGCTGGGATGGCTCAGTAGGTTAAGTGCTCACTTTGAAGCCCCAGGGATGAAGGATCGAGTTCCAGCCCTGGGCCGTGTGGACCCATATGCTGAACTGGGTTGTGCTTCCCATGTGGGAGGCCCCCAGTTGGCTTCTCACCCTGTTCAGTCCCTAGCTCGAGGGGGCATGCCTCCCATTTGGGAGGCCCCCACGGCAGTTCCCGCTCTGCACGGCCCCAGCCCACCTGTGTAGAAAGAAACCATGTTGAAAACTGATGACATACAACTATGGAGACAGCTCTGGGTCCTCCCTCTTCTGTATGTCTCTCTCTCTCTCTGTCTCTCTCTGTCCAAATCAATAAAATAAATCTTTAAAAAAAAGAAAGAAAGAAAAAAAATCTGCTTTGTTTTATATCACATTGTTACCTTTTTAACCCTTTCCAGTCCTATACTTTTCCTCTTCCGCTCTGCTGTCCGACGACGTCTGACATTGTAATTTTCCTTTTCAGCTCCAATGTCAGACAATGTCCGATACGTACTTTTTGTTACATTTCTTCACCCATTATATTGTTGGACCCTGTCTGACGTCTACCTATTTTAGTACTTACTTTAGCCAACTCATTGCATAATTTTTACTTTCTTTGATCGCCATGTGTTTTGGTGTAAACAGTGAAGTGTCCATTGTATTGTGCATTAGTCCTTGTAGGAAAATGGCAGGAGCCAAGCATGTGAGTGATGATGATGTTGCAAGGTGGATTTTTGAGGACAGTGAGACTGAAGGCGAGTTTCGTGA
Organism: Craseonycteris thonglongyai; assembly: GCA_004027555.1. NCBI lineage: Eukaryota > Metazoa > Chordata > Mammalia > Chiroptera > Craseonycteridae > Craseonycteris > Craseonycteris thonglongyai. The sequence goes on from PVKE010020306.1 coordinate 10,328, forward strand.
TAAAAGTGAGCATGGACTTCATCCTAGAGAATACTTCAAGAAGTACCACACACACAAAAATTATAAACAAGAGTAAACAAATACAATTTATTATTATATTTAACATTAAAAAGAAAATAAATCACCATTTATGTTCACATTATGTTTTTCTCCTTTCAAACTATAGGATAGTAATAGAAATCCACCGACCTTTTTCCCGGCCAAAATAAATTGGAGTTGAGGGGAATGCAGGTTGCATAAAAATTGGATTGGAAAGGGTTAAAAGAATTATATCAGATAAAATATTTTATCTGATAACATATCAGATAAAAATTAAGTGTTTTCACCAGTGATAAACACTTCTCACTGGTGAAATACAATGTTAGTCAAATGGTGTGTTGTACTTTTGAGAATGTGAGTTTATTAGTTATTTGTGTTTAATTCCCTTGATAAAAACTCAAATATAAATATAATCTAATATTAAAGCAACAAATAATTATTCATTGTCTAGTATACCTGCAAGGAATTATGATTAATATTAAACCATATGAGACATGATTTCTGCCCTCTAGGACCTGTTTAAAATCTAGTAGAACTCAAAAGACATAGAGCATCTAGACTAAGTACAATGTAACACAGGTACATCCATGACTCCCCAATTTCATCACCTCCCAAAATCACCTCCATCAACCACCACCATTAATTAATCCACAATCAAATAAGTAGTACAAGTAGTGATACAAAATTACACTGGCATTAAATACTAAGGCTGGGGGTTATTCAGGGGCCAAAGTACACTTTAACACCCCTCCCCCTCCCCCTAGTGCCCAGGCAGGGCCTATTCAACTCATGCCTCAAAATTTCCTCCTTTTGTAGCGTCCACACCAAGAAAACACCCTCCTTTCCCTCAACCCCACAGGCAAATAAGAAAGCTACCAGATTCACCTTTATGGTCCTCACAATGTGTTCAGTTGGTCATATGTTGTTAAAACTAACAAAAGTAAGATATTTTAAATGTCTATTTCTACATTTTCTACTTTTTTCTACAAGAACTTCCTTGTTTTTATTTCCCTTCTTGTATGTAGAGTGGCCTGGGAGTGGCCTGAGGCAACTCTAGGAGCAAAGGAAGAGTTGAAATAGGGATATAAAGGATGTCCCAAAATTTACGCAAGATTTGAATTTTGTGTCATTTGTGCAATTAAGTGTTGCCAACGGAAAAAAAAAGACAGAGTGACAGCTGACAGTTCAGGGTTATTAAAAATGGAGGGATCCATGAAAGAACAACGCATTTACATTGTTGAGCAATGAAAATTTACAATTTTTAATTATAAACCTGTGTTTTCTATCAAAATTACTTCTTGCGTGAATTTTGGGACACCCTTTATTTGGTTTGGATTTTGTGGGATCCGTTTGTGATTCACAGTAGATTCTGCGATAGTAAAGTGAATCCTCCAGTGGAATTCTAATGCTCATTGTCCTAATCCCTCTGCATCATGACATAAAGTTTCAGGGCCAAGGGTTGACTCATGACATCAATACTTCCTACAGTACTCAGAAGTAGATGTATATGGACTATGGACAAAAGCAAGTACTAAAATCTAAGGCACCAGAAGCCTATTTGTGGAAAATTCTTCCAAAATCTTATCTCTCATATATTAAAGAAATTTAGAAGTTTCGCCAAATGTAACAACACTAAAACTGTACACATTATTATCAATAACAAGTTGGAGGTTAAAAACAAACAAAAAAAAAACTTTTCAAATGATGAGCAGCAAAAAAAAAAAATTAAAATTAAATTAATAAAAAACAATGAATAAAACATTGATAATCCATTTTAGGGGAAACTATTTTTTTATTCTCTTTGAAAGATGATCAAAGACAATGCAGGAAAAAAATGTAAGAAAAATTCTAGAGATGTGTCAGAAAGTATAGCAATAGCCAGATATAGGAGCATTAAATACTGTCAAACTAATGTCAGGAGATCCTAGAAAATGCCAAATAATAATAATTCTTTCTGGGGGAAAGAATTTTCCCTGAAGTGAAACCTGTATCTTTTGTGAGAGCTGAGAGAGGGCTCCCTGGCACACAAGGACAGAAGAGTAGTGAAATTTTCTGGGGCCAAAGTATCTCCAAACACACCAGAATAAATAATCCCCCTGAAGGGAGCTCCTGTAAATACCTAGGCCAGAAAAATGCAATCCATCCTCTAAAAAGTAGTAATAATAAAAAAAAAAAATTGTACAACCTCAATGCCACAAGAAAAATGATGTGAAAGAGTAACAAAATACTAGGAAAAAAAATCTCCCTGGGAACGTTTGACACAGAATACATAAAAACTGTCACCAAGTATTTTACCATGATTTTTTAAACTTACTTTTCTCTAAAAGGACGTCCATGAAACAGAAATGCAGATACTCAGAGAGTAAATTGTGAGGAGACAAAAGGAAATGGTGAGAAAAAGAAATGAGGTGGATTAAACATTGTGAGAAAGTGAAGGGAAAAAATGTTAAAAGGAACAAAAGCAATATACAAATGAGAACAAAATTAAAATAAAAACAAAAAAGAAAAAATATTGTGGGGGAATACTGGTTAATATCAATTACAGATATTAGAAAAGCAAGCAAAATAAGGCAAATAAAGAAAAAATTTAAAAAGGACGTGAGCTAAATATGAGAGATGAAAGAAAAAAATTGGGCACATGAGTAAAACTATAAAAATAATTGTCCTAAAAGAACAGGAGATCAGAACAAATTTTTGAAATTACAATTCAAGAAAGTTTTGTTGAAATAAAAGATTTAACTTTACATATTGAAGTAGCATACCATGTGCCCAGAACACTCATGACTGACACAAATCCTAGTAAAATTATTGGACTTTAAGGATTAAAAGAAATCATCTCCTATGTGAGGCACATCGATGAAGACTCTTAATGGGAAGAAGCGGTGTTGGGTCAGATTTTTTTTGTTTATTTCTTTTTTTATTGTTAAATTTGTTGGGGTGACATTGGGTTGGCAACAACTACATTATCTCGAGGTGCTCAACTCCCCACTACATCATCCATGCACTACACCATGTGTCATGAGCCCTTTATGAGGAAACGTGTAGAGCAACAAATTCCAGCAACTGCAGGATGACTGGGAAAATGACAACAAAATGAGCGACAGGGTACATTACATGTATTTAACTGTAGAACTAAAATTAAAATAAATGTGAGGATTACAGGAGCGTCAGATAATAAATATTAACTCCATGTCGAGCAACTCCCTTCACCATTGTATTTCTTAAAGAAACACATGTATCCAGGAAGATATCTTTAAGAATTTCATTACAGCATCTTCTATCATAGCCAAAAAAAAAAAGCTGAAATAACCTAACTGTCCAATGAAATTTTAAATGCATGCAAAACAGTATTATAGTGCGCTTATGGATGAAGTTAATTAAAATCAGGACTGGCTACAATAATTTTCAGGACTTAGTGCGAAATGAAAACGCGAGGCTGTTATATATTTCAAGTGCTATCTTGACCCAGATTGGAAGTCATGGCTGAAAACCTCAATTTCCCTTCACTAGCAGTTAGCTAAACCCCTATTCCAACCACTTCCTGTGTCAGATTCTCACTGTCTGTGGCCACTGTGCCATACCCCAACTGATTCCTTTATGAGGGTCCAACAGGCTAGGGCCAGGTACCAGGAAAAGAGAGGCAGCCTCTTCTCCCCGGAGCTGTGTAATTATTCAAATTAACCAATCCACGAATCCAAGGAGACCCCTGGGAACCTAGCTAACCCCACTGGCTTGGCTTAAATAAGTTGTTACATTAAATAGCTCCAGCTTGCTGTTATTCTGTCCTGGGGCGATCATCTGTGTGGCCCTACCTGGCATCCTGACTCATTGGCAGCTGAAAGTAACAAAGAGTTCTGCCAGTCATCTATGTGAGTGTGAGGGTGTTGTAACCCATCCTCAAAAGAATCTTAAATCTTAAAACATGAAGCTACTCGCCTTGTTCAAAAATATCACCATTTAAAGCAGCTACAGCAGTGCATTAAACCAAGCATGGACACTCCTAAACATGGGCCATACATAACTGCACAGTTACAGGTCTGTAAAGCTGGCCTTGGTTGAACTTTGAGAAACACGTGACTCATAAACACTAAATTCAGAATGGTATTTACTTCTAGAGAAAGAAGGAAGAAAATTCGACCAGCAAGGAGAACTGAGGGTCTCAGCCTTAATCTAGGATCTCTTATTTTGTTTAAAAAAAAAACAGAATCTGAACTAAATATGGTGAATCATTAAGATATGACAAAGCTAGATGATGGATGTATGGGTGTTTGTCATATTTTCTGAATGCTTGAACTATTCCACTTTTAAAAAATGATTAATACAGTATTATGATTCATGCAGAAAACAGTTTATAATTAAAAGCTAGAACAGTATTCAAAAGTCTTAGGATGTACTTTAGAGACCACAAGGTTTATGATAGATTTTGAAAACAGATTAAAAATGAAAGACAATGAGTTTGGAAGTGTTGAAACAGAAAGTAGAACGGTGGTTGCAGGGGCTGCGGAGGGGAAAATAGAGAGTTGCTGTTCATTGGGTATAGCATTTCAATCATTCAAACTGAAAAAAATTTGGAGATCTGCTTTATAATGCTGTCCTTATGGTTAATAATATTGTACTGTACACTTAAAATTTCCTTTAGAGGTTAGATCTCATGTTACCTACTTTTATCAAAACGAAAAAAAAAAATCTGCCTTAAAGATTGTGTTTGTCCCTAAGTCTTAATTTACCCAACATTTAAATGATATGAATCATAATTGGGTGTATTTTTAGCATTATAGAAAATATTAAAGAATACTTGTTACTCAATTAATATAGTATTAATTTTTACCATTGGTATTTTTATTATCATCACATCACCAAAAAGTACAAGAAAGTAGATGGTTCACAAACAAAAATCAAATAAAACCAAGAAAGTGGACATATACGTTCTTCTAATATAAAGTATAAAAAAACAAAATTAATTACAAATATCCTCCAAAAATAGTTAATAAAAATATATGTACTTGTATATTTGCTTGTTTTTGAAGTTCCCCCTTTTCTAGCATGAAAGGGAAACCAAGATTTGTAATTTCTCTGCTTAACATGTTTACCATCTATTAGTGTTTTTAATTTTTATTGATTGCTTAAGAGAAGGTGAGAGAGAAAGAAGGGAGAGGGCCCAGAGAAGTTGTACATCATAGTTGTGACATGGCTTCATTCCACAAGGTGGATGTGGAGCTAGGCGAGGTGGAAACTGAACTAGGGACCTCCCACATGGGAGGTGAGAACCTTCACCACCAAGCAATCCTAGGTAGTTACCAGTTGTACTGGAGTCCAGCATATGGGGATGCACAGGCTGTGGCTGAGACCTCATGATTTCGGGGCAAGAGCTCAACCTCTGAGCTATCCCAGCATGCCTATCACCTACTTATTTATTTTTTTTTTAGCAATATTAACTGTCATCCAAAAACTTAGGAACATTCATCAAAGTCAAGATTCTGAGAACAACATAGCTAAGACTTCTTGACTAGAATAAAGGGCAAGATTTAGTAGATTCACCACCATCACCTGGTTTTGTTTTTTGTTTGTTTGTTTGTTTAATTCACTATTCTTCAGTAAATGCAAATAGGTCAAAAGTGAGAAGTCTTACTTAATATTGTTGGTCACGTGTCTGGCCACACTGAGCAGGAATGACTTACTGGCAAGTTGTAGAGACATGGGTCTCAGAGGCCACAAACACATCGCCAATACATGGCTCTCCAGATACTATTTCTGGAAGGTGGGCGCTGGCAGGGGAATGAGATGTCTTCTGCTCACCCCTCCTCATGCCCTGCCCAACTCCAGGACCCTGTGCCTTGGAAGCAACCAGCACACACTACGCCCAAGTGCCCGCTTGCCCAATCGCATCCCCATCCAGATGGCTTGAGCCAGCGGGGCAGATCAGCAGGAGACTGGAAAGAGCGTGGCAGGGAAGTCAGGCCCGTCTGGCCCTGGCTCCCACCCTCCCTGACTTTGCTACCTGCAGCTGAGGCTCCTTGGGAAGCCCTCCGCTAAGGACACCCTGCTCAAGATCCAGGCACCAACCTCGCTTCTGCTCTTCCCGTCCCCACACTTGCTAGCCTTGGCATACTATACACTATTTGTCTCCCTAAATCCTACTCACACCTTTATTAGGTTCTTCTCAAAACACCCAACTTGAAGGTCCCGTTGATGTCCTGCTGGGACAGGGACGAAGAAAAGTGCAATATCAAAATGAGGAAGAGACAAGCATAAATGTTAATTGCCCCTTTAGCCACCCAGCCACACAAGCCCTCCTGTGCCACACAGACCTCCTCCCCCACCAGCAGATGGGTATTTTTAGTGGGGGGAAAATTTAAGTAAACTTTATGCAGTGAAATATACTAAATTATGATAACTATCATAATTTTAATCATTTCATGCTTTTGAAACAAATACTTTTTGGAAAACACTTTTCCCAAGCTTTTAAATAATTTAGTCATTTACACCCCAATCCCAAAACATGTAAACAGATTATATGTTTCTTAGATGTTAAAAAGATACAAGAGATGAAGAAACTAAGCCCTGGCCCAAAACAATTAAATGATTTGGAATGTGTTTCACAAGGGGGTAAATCCCCATTTGGGGGACTTAAACTCAGAGCACTGACTCTAAGTGGTTTCAATGAGGTTTCTATTTTACTAGAAATATGACCTATGAGCTTTAATATGCCTAATTTAACACCTTTGCTAAGTCACTAATATAAATGATGGCTTTCACTACTCTACAACCTATGCTGCAAAAAGAGGTTAATTGAAATTAATAACATCCTACACAGGATAAATCTGTTGTCTTGTCATTCCAACTCCCAAATAAGTCACTTGGGTCAAGTGGAGATTTCCAGAAAAAATTCAGTCCCAGAAATTTTTATCTTCTTCCTTTCTAAATAGAACCCAGAGTGCCCCCCTGTGTATAAAGTGGAAATAAACTCTTACTGTTGCCATTATTATCAAGTTTATGAAGGAGAGTTTATTTTTTCTGACAAAAAAATATATAATTTTGGTGACAGTTCTTTACGCTTAATAAACTGCTATACTATTAGTATCACTATTTTCAGTTTAAGAGAAGGAATCTCAGAAATGGGTACAAGTTCAAAACACAAGCCTTATTTTATTCTATACTAAAATTAAAGGTCCAAATATCTAAATAATATTTATGTCTCATAAATAGCTATAATCTGAGACTTAAAATTGTGAACAGAGGGGGAGCTGGGATGCCTCAGCGTGTTGAGCACTCACTTTGCAGCCCCGGGGACTAAGGATCAAATCCCAGTCCTGGCCTGTGCAGACCCATATGCTAAACTGGGGTGTGCTTCCCATGCAGGAGGCCCCCAGTTTGGTTCTCACCCCTCAGTTTGGCCCCTGGCTCTAGGGGGCATGCCTCCCATACAAGAGGCCCCAAGCCCAGTTCCTGCCTTGTGCAGCCCCCGCCCACTGGTATGGAGCGAAACCACACAGAAACTGATGATGTACAACTATGGAGACTGCTCTGAACCCTTTCCCTTCTCTCTGTCTCTCTGTCTCTGTCTCTCTCTGTCTGTCAAAAACAATAAAATAAAGCTTTTTAAAAAATTGTGAACAGAATAATCAAACACTTGAAGACATATTTTAATAAAGTATATATACTCTTTCTGTGGGTGTCAAAGATTTCCTCTCATCAGGGCTTTTACCTAAACTAATTTCCCTGAAATAACTCTCCTCTGCAGTAAAAAGAACTTCTGAGTTTTGGGTTTTGTCTTTTTGTTTTGTTTTGTTTTTTCACTAGGAGTCATGTAAAGTTCTCCATTTTCAGAGGGATGTCAGACAAACCCAGTTAAAAACCTGCAAAGACTCCATTGATCTGTCACTGAAGATTTAATTAAAGTTAAGCTGTTAGGCAGAACTTCCAAGCAAATTCTTACCTAAATGTTCAGGTTATTAAAATAACTTATCCATTTACCTCCTGGAGAAGCCATCTATCACTTTTCCAAATTTACAACTCCGGAAGACTAGAAGCACCGGTGATAGAATTTGTTTTTCTGTGGAAATATTGATCACCAGTCATATTTTTATGGTTGGGGAGCAATTAGATTTAATTCTAAAGACTAAATTGTCTGATTAGCTGCAGAGGATTTACTTTAAGTTACTTATGTAGTCCTACATTCTCGTCTATTTGTTGTGTTCTAGTGTCCTCCAATGGATATTCTCGATAGTACTAGTATTGCCAGAATCCATTTGAATTTCAGAATCATGAGGAGGCTGGATGGTACATGAGCTTTGTGAGCAAACAGTCCCTGAAAGAAACCCAGTTCTCCCAATCTGAGCTGAAATCAAGTAAACGGGCACATGAAAAAATCATTCTCCTTAATAGACAATGAGTTTCAGAGTCATTCAGACTATATGATATTTTTCCCTCTCTTATTATTATTTGGAAGTAATAGATCCATATAGATCAAAGTTGTTGGAAAATGTAGAAAAAGTATGATTTTGTAACAGGAATTTAGAGGTATGTGGTACAATGTTAGACTTTGGATATCAAGTAAGACACCATCAATAGTATTTTGTTAGCCTAGAGAAACACAGGAAGTATTCTAAACACAAGAATTTTGAGGTAAAAGCAGTTTATTATACAAAACAAGAAAAGACAAAGACAAATTACTTAACATTGATGAATAGATCAGTCTGAATTATTAAGAAATCTGAATCAGAACATGTATTTTGAAGAACGGTGCCTTTGTATATTTATGGGCACTTAGGATGTAGTTTCAATAAACAGCCCAAGTAACTAAAATAAAATCCAGGGCTATTCTTGTGAATTGCTGGTGTCCAGGGGCATCTAGCAACCACATGTCCCAATTTTTTTATTTCTATTTTAAATAACCTCACCTATTCCCACAACAGTTGCTGTATCTTTTTTTATTAGATCATGTGCCAATTTTGAGCCAGAAAATATTGTTAATCAAATTGTGGGTGGAAAGAAGGGGGTACCTGAAAAGACACCTGAGTGTACTGGCTTTAAGAGAATATCTCTTTAAGGAGACAAAACTGTGGACTGTGCTCTGCTATCCCACTACGCTACAGTATGATGCCACCTGGTATTTCACAGGTGTATATATTTCCCTACTCCAATTACTGGAGCATTAAACATAGGCAGATAGTAGTATAGCCACCCATAGGGAGAATATTATGGGTGTAATTCTCACATTTTCCCACCCATTTTATGGGAATTCCAATGAACTGCTCTTGTGCCTGCAAAGTAGAAGATCTGAAAAGTTTCTAAACATTGAACGACAACCAGATATTTTCATAAAACAATGAATCATAGTCCTCAAGGAACTGCAGTGATTAAATGTTAATTTCAGATTAGACATACTATACTCTGCATTGAAATCAAATAACACCTGTGGCACGTCCTAGAAGCAAATAAGGACTAATTCTACATAAGTTGCTGTGTATGTGAAAGTATTGGATTTGCATGGACTTTCCCATGGGAACCTGGTTATAGTTCTAAATACAGTGTTATAACTCCCACTGAGCTGTCCCGTCAAGAAGACAGTAGGTCCCTTGTCAGTTCCTTCCACCACGTTTGTTGACAAGCATAAACTATAGAGCACAGAACAGCAGCTGAAGGTACATGCATGCAAATGTGCGCATGTGGTGAATAGAAATGTGGAAATGGCTGTATCAGCAACAACCTGAGACCTACAGAACCTGAAAACTCCTGAGAGAAAATGTCTGTTTTTAGTATCTGTGTGAGATAATGATCAGAAGTAGAATAACTGCTATTTCCTAAATGCACGGTACCATTATCTGTAGTTACACATTTTTATCACAAAGATGGTTGAGGTGTTCCTCCTTCTATGAGATGCTACCCAGCACACAGTTGGAGCGAGTTACATGCATAATTGCTCCAGTTCTACATGCCTTAGGCACTTGCACCCCCAGAAGTTCTGGTACAACCTTCACTCACTCAGGCATTATCATGTGCAGCTGTGCTCTTCTGGCGATGCCCTGGTGTCCCAAAGCTTATAACTTATGGAAAATATAGCTGATCCCTCTGCTAAGTATCTGAACTACATGCGCTTTTTATCCTTTATTTTAAAGAATAAAATAAAAAAAAACTTGTTTCACTCCTCCATGAGCTGTGTCTGGTTCTCCATCCTTCTGAATCTACTACTTTCATTTGTCAGTGCCATGATCACACAGCAATTTAAATTAAGGTAAAACCTGCCAATAAATTTTAATATGAAATTTCTTATAATGAATACACTGTCTCCTGTGACGATCACATTCACTCCGGTGACTCAATTATTACACATTTCAGAAATCATTAGAAAAACTGCAGTTCCAAATAGCTGACTTGTCACAAAATATTTTAGTGTGAATGTCCTGGTAGCAAGATCCTTTATGTCATTCTGGAGCTTAGGCTAGAGGGTTGCCTGGGGTATGTTCTTTTCATGGAAATGTAATAAGCTCAAGAAGGCAAGCCCAACCATGCAAGGAAGTTCATTGGCCAAAGAAATTACACAGCCAAGTCCAAAGTCAAGAAAATACACTCTGTCCATCATGAAGTGACAACAAGAATATGTGTGTGTGTGTGTGTGTGTATGGAAAACTTTACTGAGGAGTAAAGAAGTAGTACAGATAACTAAATCTACCATTGTTGCCAAGAGGGAGGGAGTAGCCCCTTTGAGATCCAGGTGGGTATGGAGCAAGTAGACCAATTTATGAAGCTTTATGCAGCCCTAATTATTCTCGAAGTTCATTATCTCTTACGTCAAATAAATTCCTTCTATCTCACATCGCTTTTGAAGTTATCAGTCATCATCTCTGGATCAACAGACTAATCTTTGATTTCTATAATTGAGCAATGACTCACTCCCATTAATATTTCTTAGAGTATATTCTCTATAAGCATCTACGAGTACATTTGGTCCCTCACATATACTCCTCACTGTCCTTGACAATCATCCTTAATCCTTAATTGTTGAAAGAATGTCCTTGAAGCCTCATAATTCTTTTATCACTTTACCTCACTAACGTTTTTATAAAATACTCCTACTGAAGTCCACATCCAAATCTTTAATAAATCCATCCCCAATGTTTCTTACAGGTTCAAATTCATTAGCCTACCATTCAAAGACTTCTAACCTCTCCTCTGCTTTCTTTTTGCTATTCATTCTGTTCACTCCAATTGAAGAAAACAAAATCCTCCAAGAATGCTGACTTTCTACTATTAACAAAAACTATCCAAAACTTGGAAATAAAGCAAAAGGATGAATATCATGTCCTTTTAATCTCATTTGGAGGCATTACTTAAGAAGTGCACCCAAAATTTAAGGGGTATGTAGTTCGTTCACCTCACTATTTACCATTAAATAGAGAGGTAGATACAATGCAGTCACATGCTGACACATAGATTTTTGTCTAGTAGAAAGGAGAACCCCAAGGGTACAATTTATTGCCTTGTAGAATATTACTACTTTTGTATCTAGCCCAACAATCATATTCTAACTTACCTTTATTAAATTGCTAAGGAAATCTAGCTTCTCCCCATCGTACTGGTTTCCTCATTAATCAATAAGATGAATAAAATCTTTGACATATGTTCACTTAAAAATGTTTTAACAGCTATAATCTTAATTTTCGGAAAAGCATACCGTACTTTAACATTAATCTCTTTAAAACTCTTTTCTCATTCTTCCTTCCATTGCTCATATGGTTGTACCTATCAGAAATGTCTGCCCCTTCTCTAAGCTTATCAAAATTCTACCTCTCCTTCAAGTTCTTGTTCTAGCCCCATCTCTTAGCAAGGGCCTAATCTTTCTTTAAATTGATTGGGCATTTATAGCCTGGATTATTACATTTGCTTCTTTGTGGTTTCATTTATTTTTTAATGTTTATTTTGTTTCTTGACTAGATGAGAACACACACAAGAAACATGCTGTTGAATTTTAATCAGAATTAAATAAGCTTAAACATTGGTATTTATACTCATATATGCACAGAAAATTACTATTGTGTGGCAATTTACAGAACTTTTGAAAAACAGTATCTTGATATCTCATAGAATGTTACAGAGTATTTAAAGAGGGGGGAAAATCGAATAAGGAGCCGTTCAACATCAAAAGTATATTAACATGTTTACTACTTTCCCAGGCAAGCTTAGGCAAGATCTGCAAACACTCAAAATAAATAAAGACTATGCAAAGTGAAAAAGGATCAGCACACAAAGAAAGAGGGTGCCAGACACAGCTTCAAAGTGAGCCTTTAGTGAGGAATCCACTTGCAGAGAATCACTTGTAAATTTACGTAGCACCAGAAGTAATGTCTTCTCAGAAAGAAAAACCCTGCAGCAGTTCTCAGGGGTGGGAGTGTAAGTGCCTCCTCACACTCACTTGCCTGTGGATTGAGGTCCTTCTATGCATATGCTTGTTTAAGATATTCTTCCTCAACACCTAAATACTAGGACACCTATACTTTAGCACAAAACAATGACAAAATTCAATTCTGCACTGTAATTGTATTTTTCTTAATTATTTTCATTATTAGATAGTTGTTTCAGCAAGAATATAAAGACTTTACCCAACTACCACCCCCTCCAAAAAAAAAAAAAAGACAGAGGATGAAATCCTATATTTTTCAAATTAACTTAGAAAGGGAGAAAGGCATCCTTACTCCCAGCCCTTTAACCAAATTTCCCATTCTAGAGACATCTAGGCCTACGGGGGTAGATAAAAAAACAATCATAAAACCAGGCTCTGTGAACCAGGAAGTTTATATGGCTCAACCCTAGACCGCCTGTCTCATTTCCAAGGCCTTGTTTTCTCATTTCCCACTCCATCTTCCTAGAGCACCAGCTTATAACCGTACTCTCAGAAACTTCCAATAGCTACCAACTGGTTCCCAAAGGGAATTCAAATTTCTCCTCCTGCTATTTAAGACCTTCACAATCTAATTTCAAACTACCTCTCCTGTTATATGGAAAGTCTACATGGGAAATTCAGACCTATACGAACCAAATACTTCAGCTAAACTGATATACTCCAATATTATTTATATTCTTTCATGTCTATTCTTTTCTCTGCTTGGCACATCTTTTACTGACCATCTCTAATTATCTGCTCAAATGTTACACCAATTACCACTACTCAAAGACATCCTTTCTTCTAAATTCCTATAACTTTTTTGGTTTTGTATTATTTTGTTTTATTACTTATATAATAGGCACATGTATTATCTCCTTTACAAAATGAGAGGACAGTGACCATATCTTATATATTGCTCTCCCTCCCATGACATAATAGACCTCAGCAATTACTTGCTGAGTAAGTGAAATACAAAGAAATTATAATTTCAATGTTCTGCGCTGGTTTAACAGATGCAATTTTTAGGACCTACCGTTGGTCTTTTAACAATTTTTATAATTTTCCTCCCATAATTGGGCAAAATAACATGTTTTAGTGATTCAAGTTCACCAAAAAGTTGACAATCCTATAAAATGTCAGTTAATTCATACCACCCTCTCAGTTGGACCTAAGCATGACCCTCTGAAAATATGGTACCAAATTTATATGACAAAGCCAAGAAAATTGTTTAACAGTTTCAATCAAAAGTTAAGCTCAACTGCCTAAAGAGGCTTAGGAAAAATCTGAGAGGTCAAACCTCCTGTGCATGTTGGGTTCAAGACTTTTGTGTAGGATATTTGTGGGGAGTGCTCTCAGGAATGATATCCAAAGGGGTAGAGAAGGAAGCAGGAACAAGCAGTGGGAGAAGTTGGGCTGCAATACAGTCGTGACTAGGCCCTGATTCCACCGCGAGCTGTGGGCTGGGATGGCTCTATTCATGTCAGGGGGAAACCAGACTTTTACACCCCAGAACTGATCAGTCACCAAATGTGGCCTGATCTGGGGAGCAGGGGCCTTGGGCAAGAGGGTGCTCTTCAGTGAAGACAATTCTCAAAGAAGGCTGAGGAGACCTCTCAGAAAACAACTTTCTCAGCACTAAATCTTTCAGTCTGGAGTGGAGATAGTGGCCAGTACAGTCCAGATCAACAACTTGATCGAAATACCAATACATCTAATGTTCTTTCCATTGAACACTACAGTTTGGCTTGGTTCGGTTTGTTGAATTTGCATTAATTGTATGAGACAAAAGAACTACTGATGCTCCCATATTCCTCATATATTATCCCTATACAAGTCTGAAACATGTGCCATGGGGCTTTCCCCTAATCCCAGCAGTGTTTATTCTTAAAACCAATTCAATGAGCATTTGTGTCTCTTCCTTTACTCTAATGGTTGTATTGCAGGAAGAATGATAAATGGAAGGCTTATTTTTAGAAAGTAACAAGGAAGAAAGGAGAAATATATCCAGAGCCATTGCAGGAAACATATTTTTATTACACTTAGGAATGCATCTAAGGCAATGTTTATAATATAAAGCATTCTGAAGAGTCAGCAAGTACCTGACAAATTTGGACAAACAGGATAATTCAGAGTCCTGCATGGATTTATTTGTTCCTTTGGGGACCCTAGTCTAGATGTCTTTGCTTTATGGGTTTACATATGCTTTGTCATCTTATCAACAATTCTATAAAATACCTAAAAATTATAACTGTATCTATTTTAAAAGGTACAAACTATGACTCAGAGAGGCTAAGCGAGCTTTTCAACATCCCATAGCTAGCAAGGAGAAGAGTGAACACTGCCTCGCCATTCTTAGTATACAGATATGTCTAAGATCACACCAGCAGATGTCAACCATGATACTGCCTTCCACTGTGAGACTGTCACAAATTATATGTTACTAGAAGTAACAAGTGAAGCTCGCAAATGATTTACTTTTATATATCAAGAGGGGTGTCTACATAAAAATTTATAGCTTGCACATTTGTGTTTAGAAATGCTTTCTCCAGCAGAAAGAAACAGCTATAGCAGGAAAGAGAAAGTTTAAGACGTTGATAAGCCTATGGGAGTGTGTCTGGTGTATAAACATTATTTATCACATGGGTCTTGGTGGCATGTTGTACTGCATCACCCTGCCTGTAAGATCTATGACCATGTCTCCTCCTTTATATTTGCCTCTATCAACAGCTCCTGAATGCTGGCTTCATTTCTAGAACTATTTTTCAAGATAGAGCTAACCACATATTATTCCCCCTAGAACTACTCATTAGCTGCTTATAGCTTTTAAATTAATTAATCAAAGTTAGTAGAGCCCAGTGTCTCCTCTCCTCTCTACCTCATTATACATACAGTGATACCTTGGAATCTGCATGCCCCAAAACTCTAACAACTTGGAGTCCAAATGAAAAAATCAAGCAAATTTTGCTTCAGAATCCAAATGCTGCTTTGGAATCTGAACGCCAATGTGTTGTTCACGGAGGACGTATCGACTGTGCAGCCCGTAGCTTTATCCGGAGGCCCACTCATCTTGGAACTCGAACATTTTGGAACTCAAACAGGGTTCTGGGACACAATAAGTTCAAATTGCAAGGCATCACTATATTTGCTTTCCTTCTTTTGCACCTGATTCTGTGGCATAGTAATGTTTCATCAGTAAAATGTTTACAAAGTTTAGAGGACTAAACTCAAAACAGCAGTGAGATAATTCATCTATTAGCAATTGCAGAGTTGCACCCACGTAACAAAGACCAGCATTCCAACTATATGAGCGGTGACCAGGAGTCTGAGAATAGTGGCAAAAGCAATCACTAATCAAGGGCAATGCAACATTTGTATAATAAAAATATGTTGGTCGTATATTGTACACAGTAGGGCTTTTAAGAAACTGTAAGATGACCAAGGAAATCAATGTCTAGCCAACAGACCTTCATTAGTCACAATAAACTATGCAACTTATAGTATATATTAGGGTAAAGAGAAATTCTTAGAAATCTTTTTAAACATCCTTCAGCAAGAGATGCACATTTATTGTGTAAATAAGACTGAAAATAAGTCATATAGGAAATGTTTTACGTATTTTTAAAATAGGAATAGCTTGGAGAAGCTGAGATGGCTCAGAGGGTTAAGCGCTCGCTTTGCAGCCCTGTAGACCAGAGGTCAAATCCCGGCTCCAGCCCAGGAGGAACCATATGTTGAACTGAGGTGTGCCCCCAGTTCAGTTCTTGCTGGGGCCTATGCGGGAGGCCCCCAGCCCAGTTCCTGCCCTTCACAGCCCTGCACAGCCCTGCACCCACCTGTGGAGTGAAACTATATGGAAAACTAATGCTGTCAACTATAGAGACTGCTCTGGGCCCTCCCCCTTCTCTCTGTCTCTCTGTGTCAAAAAAAAAGAAAGAAAGAAAAGGCATTAATCACCAAGAAAATGCAAATTAAAACCACAGTTAGATACCATTGTACATCTATTAGAGTGGATAAAATTTAAAAGACTGAACATACTAAGTATTGACAAGGATGTGTAGGAACTGGAACTCTCATACATTGGTGGTAGGAATGTAAAATGGTGTAATCATTTTGATAGACAACTCAATAGCCTCATAAACAGTTAAACAAACATCTACTATCTCATCCAGCCATTCCACTACTAGGTATTTTACAAAAAGAAAACAAAGTATATGTTCATGCAAACACTTATACATGAATATTGATAACTTTATAATAGACAAAAGATGGTGGAAAAACAATTGTCTATAGGTGAACAAATAAACAAAGTAGAATAACTACATAATGAAATACTCCTTAGTAATTAAAAGTAATGAACTACTGATATCTACAATATGAATGAATCTCAAAATGGGAGATCCAGTGGCGCAATCACTTATATAGCTTCATTGTCTTAATTGTGGCAAAAGTTTCGTGTGAGCACATGTGTCAAAACTTAACGAATTTTACACTCAATACATACAGCTCATTTTATGTGAATTACGCTTTAATAAACAGTTCTTAAAATACTAACAGCTGCATCTCAAACACTGCCATCTCATTTAAGGAAACTTTGCCCCATACCCTCTCCCCATCACATGTTGATCACATCTGGGTTAGTATATACTATATCCAAACACAAGTAGGAGCTACGTAACTGGGGAGGACTTGAACACTCATCTTTAGAAAGGGTAAAAGCCAGCAATCTACCACAGCCACAGATGTAGGTGTATAAAAATCTCACTTCAATGTCAAGCACATACATCATACCTAAGAAGTCTTTTTTTTTTTTTTTTAATATTATTATATTTTATTGTTAAATTTAATGGGGTGACATTGGTTGG
>PVKE010020307.1:0-27613 GCA_004027555.1 Craseonycteris thonglongyai
GAGAGAGAGAGAGAGAGAGAAAGAGGGGGAAGGTTGAGAGCAGTCTTCATAGTTGTACATCTTCAGTTTTTTGCTAGTTTCACTCCATGGGTGGGTGTGGGGCTGTGCAGGTAAAGCACCTCTCTTAGTTCTCAGCATTCAATGTCTTTGATAAATGAAACTCTAGTTAAGAAAAATGTTCAAGTAGTTTAGGCAAAAGAATAGTGGCTGAAAGAAAAAGAAAAAAAATAAATAAGGAAAGAAAGAAAGGAAAGAAGGAGGAAAAGGGAGGGAGAGTGAAAACTCCGATTTCAGTTGGGTGGGAAGTCTTATTTACTGTTGCTAGAGACCAATCCTTTCTGTACTGAATAAAATGTCAAGATAACAAACAGAGAGTAAGTTAACAATTATTATTACTTTGTGTCTGCAGAAGTGTTTGCCTAAGCATTCTTATATTGTTGATAAGCATGTGTAAATATACACATGGTTTAATTTTCAGCCCTCTAGGGCTGTCAAATACAGGCAAATCTCATCAGCCACAAGTACAAAGCAATCTGACCACTGCTAGATACAAAGCAAATAAGAGTACCGGTATATGTTTAGAACAGGAATGTAAATGTGTGATTAGAGGGATGAATGCTAATAATTGATGTACAAAATATCGTTCACAATTAATTTTCTATTTATATTTCCCACCTCATCTCTTTCTTTCCCATCCTATAGAAACCCTGATTTCAGCCACCTAACTCCATCACAGAAAGTGGCTTGATGTTTCAGGTAGAGCTGTCCTAGAATCACCAACCTTCTCACAATTGGATTCCTCTCCCTGGGTCTAGACCTCTCGGACTAGACTTTCTAGCTCTGGCCTTTATTTGTCCTGTCCCTAATACCTTCAAGGTCTTGGGGTCAGGAGGCATGGATCCCAATGCAGCTCTTCTATGATTTTATGACTAAGAACCTCTCATTCAACACTAATAGTCCTTCAAAGCAAAAATGAGAGAACTAAGCTACATAACCACAAAGCTCCTCAGGCATGTTCCATGATTCTAATTCTTAGTCTAATTCTTTCAAAAACTCTAGTTCCACTAGTGATGGTTATACTTACTGTTTCCACACAAAAGAACAAGGGTAGAGTAAGAGCTAGGGCTCCTACCAGTGTGGTCTGCTTCTGCATTGGTTCCTGAACCCCCACAGAGTTGTGAGTTGTGGTTATGTATTGTAGCAGGCCTATGGACACACAATTAGAGAGGATTTCTTACAATGTTTTTTCCACTCCTAGTGGAGGTTTGACAACCAGCGAAACATGCCGATGCATATGTGATTCCGTTTTCACCACACATGGGTTCCCACTGTGTCTCTGAACATTTGCATCTTGAGTTGCAATCTGAAAAGAGAGCTCGTTCATGATAAGAGACAGGTTTGGTTCTGAAAAAAAATGTAACAGTATAAAATATTACCTCTGAGTAGGCAGTGCCTTAATGTTTTTTTAAAAAAATCAACGTTCTTCAGTGATATAAATGACCCTGCCAACAAAGTTTTGCCTTTTGGAAACACAACTGTCATCAGAAATGCCACCTTCTAATTATTAAATGTGAGACCACTATTAAAGAACTTTCTCTTGAAAGTTATCTGTAAAGGTTTACAACTTCACCTAACATTGGCTTCCTGGCTTTATGCCTTTTATTAATGTCTATTGCTTCTAGGATCTTCCAATATATTTCTATGCAAAGGTATATGAAAATAGAGAACAGGCAGGAAAATTAAATTTTAGAGAAATTTATGTCATTACCTTATGCTATATATTTTCATGCATTGCCGGTTTATACAATTTCTCTCTCTCCCCCATATCCTCCCACCATATGGATCCCTCCATATCGTATATCATCCTTTCTGACTCTCCGGCAAATGGTTTTTTCAACAATTTACCCATTCACTTATTCCCAAAAATGTATTGGAAGCCTTCTACGGGCTCTCTTTGGGAGGAAGAAAGATGGTTACAAATACAAACTAGCCAATATTTGCCCTAAGAAAATTATTTTTTAACAGTTACCTTTACCTAGTTCTGATTGTATCTTTTTTTTTTTTTGCTTGTTCTTTTCTGTTTCCTCTCATTTTTTCTTATCTTCCCCTTTTGCCTCTCCCAGAATTCTACTTCTCTCACTTCTGTTTCTTCCTGTCACTCGAATTGCCTAATCCTTCTAACTCTTATTCTCCTTCCACTATTCATGTCCCTTTGTTCTTCTAAGCGGTTACCGGTACTTACTTATATACAATGGTGTGTTTTTCCAATCTGCTTCTTATGTGCCATCCATTGGCCCTTTATAATTCATGTTTTCCTCTCCCATTTTTAACTTGTTTATATTCTTATTCTCCTATGCCCTTTTTTAATAAAGGTATTTGAGGGACTTACAACAACAGCATATACATGGTTATGTACTCAGTGGGGGCAGAAATTATTTGTTTTATTCACTATCATATCTCTAACACCAAGAACAATTCTTGGTATGTAATAAGTTAGGAAACAAATATGGTAAGTCACTGAAATGAAAAACAAAAACAAAACAAGTATTCTAATTTGTAGAAAATAATTGCTCATTTTGGCTCCTGCTTCTAAGAGGCATTTTCTATAATAATTGTAATTATAATTTTATAATTGATGTACTATTCCAACTAGAAGAGCTGCTATATATTATGTTACCTCAAAAGTCAAAACAAAAGATATCTGGGATGTCTTCAAATGAAACAAAAGGAAATTTAGCTAGGTCTCCTGAGAAGTCCCATAGAAATGTTTCATCCTATTCTGTTTTATAAGATATTAATTGTCAACAGGCTGTTTAGTAGCATCTGAAAGTGTAAATATGTGACTTTGAAAGCCTAGAAATGAGGCCACTATGGATACTGCAGGCTGAGATCATAGAAGTTTGGAGCTGATCCTAGAAATTTTCTTACTTGGCAGATCAGAAAAGTCAGGTCCAAAAGGGCAGATAATTTGCTCAAATTCACGATGTTTATTAGTGAGAAGTTATAAACCTTCAAGGTCTCTGGATTCTAAACTGTGTCTCACATCAGGGTTATTATTGCAGAAGAAAGGTTTCTTCTATACCATACCTAAAGCTTCTCTACAGTGTTTCTGCTGAGTTTCCAAAATCAAAACAGTGGAACAAAGCAATTTAGGATAATCTCGGGAGCACGTTGTATTTTATAAAGCCAATTATGTTATATTATGGAAGTTAAGTTAAATTTACCATCTAGGTATAATTCTGAAGTAAAAATTAATTGAACACATGTTTTATGAAGGATGTGTTGAGAGTGGGGTAGTTATTTAAAATTTTAATTATAAGATGGATTTTTATTAAATATGCCAGAATGTTTACACACAAAAGAAAATTTTCCTTCAACACAGTTAAACTGGGTGGGAAGAGGTTTTTCTCAGGGATGTTGCTATTTCTTTTGGCTGCTTCCAATAGCAAAATTACTCCTAAAAGTTATCTCTTCGCCATTGTTAAGAATATTCTAAAAAATGTGAAATGCAGTTTCAAGAGGAGTTTGGAATGTTTTAAGCAATGATAGCATTATTGCAATGCAGTCATAGTCTTTCAAGGTGAATGTTTTTAAGGGCTAGTATTTACTCAATGAATATATTATTTTTTATTGGTTTAAAAATATTTAATCTTTTATTACATGGGGATAGTTTCAATGGGAATCTCAAAAGTTTGCTGTTGTTGTCTGTTTATGTGCTTGCTTTCGGCTTTGAGACAGCATGATATTGTAGAAAGAATATTATACTTTGAGGACATGAACCGGCCTTTCTAAACCCAGTTTACTTTAAATGAGGATAACTTACCTCATAGAAGTGCTCTTAGGATCCAAGTGAGATCAGAAAAGTTTTGTCAATTGTAAAATAAGAAGCACTTTACCACTGTCGATCTACCGTGAAGATCACAGGGACAAAGACAGCACAAGGCTTCTAGTCTCTCCAGACCCTTCTTTCTATTTCTGTTCTTTTTTTTTTTTCTCTTTCTTTTATTGTTAAATTGATTAGGGTTACAGTGCTTAGTAATAAGAGTTGCAGACCTGGTCTACAACTTTTTCCATCACCATATATTTAGCTCCTCTCCGCCCCCTCCAGTCCCCCTTACCCTCAGGTAACCAGTAAACTATCGACTGTGTCCATGAGATTTTGTTTCTTTGTTGCTTTCAGTTTTTTATTCCAGGTATGAGTGAAGACATGTGGTTCTTTGCTTTTTCTTTCTGGCTTGTTTCACTTGTTTACAGCTAACATTCTTAATCTACATTGCTGTTACTAAGGCAATGCCACCTACACTCAGTTAAGTCTAACAGTGCTGTGATAACTTGCAGAAGCAATGCATACAAACTATGTTTTCATAGATTTTTCCTGGACATTCTAGATAACAAAAATATATCTGATGTTCACTTAACAGGAGAAATCCAGTCAACAAAAGTGATGAAAATTGGAATATGGAGACAAGACAGAGATACATATAAGCTTTGGAAGGAAGGACAGAGAGGGAGCCGGAGAGCGAGCAATAAACAGAAACCAGCTGAACTAGCAGGAAACAATATAATGTTGGGAGCATTGGACTTTGAGTTACACGTAGTTTCAGTCAGTCAGGCAGATGCAACCAGAGAGGTCACTGGCATACAGTAGTGACTAATAATTTTTAAACCAGTGATGTAGAGTTAGCTGGACAGATACAGGGAGATGTTTCTGGGAACTCATGCTCAGAGACATAGTGATGGAAAGGCCTCTGGAAGGGAAAGGGCAAAGTAGTTTCTTCAAGATCCAGCCCTGTATTAACAGTGATAGATCCCACTTCTAGGTATGCATCAAAAACAAAACAAAAGAAAAGAAAAACAGGGGAAGCCAGGATGGCTCAGTGGGTTGAGTGCTCATTTTGCAGACCCGGGGACCGAGGATCGAATCCCTTCCCCGGCCCGTGTGGACCCATATGCTGAACTGGGGAGTGCCCCCAGTTCAGTTCTCACCGGGGCGAGACCCCAGGCCAGTTCCTGCCCTGTGCACCCCTGCATCCACTTGTGGAAAAACCAGTGATGTGCAACTATGGAGACTGTTCTGGGCCCTCCCTCTTCTCTCTGTCTTTGTCTCTGTATCTCTCTGTCAAAAACAATAAAAAAATAAATTAAAAAAAACAAAAACAAAAAACTAACAAAAAGCCCAACAAACAAAAAACCCCCACTAACTCAGAAAGATATACACACCTCTATGTGTTTAGCAGCATTATTTACAATGGCCAAGATACAGGAACAACCTAGGTGTACACTGATAGATGGATAGATAAAGAAGATATGGTGTGTGTATACAAAATGGAATATTACTCAGCAACAAAAAACATGAAATCTTGCCATTTGTGACAGTATGGATGGACCTAGAAGGTATTATGCCTAGTGAAACAAGTTAGACAAGAGAAATACAAATACTGTTTTTACTTATATGTGGCATCTAAAAAAACAAAACAAATGAGCAAACAAAACAAAGCAGAAATAGACTCATAGGTACAGAGACCAAACTGATGGTTTGCTAGAGGGAAGAGGGTTGGAACATAGGTGAAAAATGTTAAGAGGCATAACAGCTACAAACTTCCATTTATAAAATAAATAAATCATGAGAATATAATGTACAGAGCAGGAAATATATTCAATAATATTGTAATAACTTTGTGGGTTGACAGATGGCTACTAGACTTATTATGGTGATCACATCATAAGGTATATAAATGTCAAATTACTATTTTGTACACTTGAAACTGATGTAATGTAAGCCAACTACTCTTTAATTTTAATATAAAGTTATAGACTCTGGAAACTAATAAACCTAATCACCTGCCCATTATGGGATGGTGTAGACCTGAAAACATCAATAAATATTCCTTTGACCAACTGCAAAAACCTTAAAGAACTGTCATGAGGGTCACTGGGAGGGGGAATAATAGCATTTTCTCCTGAAACTTCATGTGATTTTAGTATAGCAAAGACTATGAAGGGTGGCGTAGAGAACATTCTAGTTATTGAGGTGTTCAAAGAAAAAGAAAATACAATTGTTTTCATAATGTATTTTCCATTTTGTGCCAGTTAAGTACTAATTAATCACTTTCATGTATATTATCTTGTTTAACTATTACAAAACCTTAAGAGAAAGTTATTGTTTCTACTTTTAAATGGAGAAATCGAGGTTGGATTAGATTAAATAACTCATACAATGTATCTTCACTAAGAATGAACAAAGGCAAGATTCAAGGTCTGTATTTTCTACTATGAGGTTAATTCTAAGTGTAAGATATACACTTAGAATTTTTTATATTTTTCTAAGATATTCAAATTTAAAAGAGAGGACAGATTTTGCTGACAATAACAGCCTTCATCTCATAAGTACAGTCAGTTATTCATTAATAGAATAATAATTTACTTACCATAGTTATGATGCTTAAAAATAAAAATATTTTGTTTTAAAACTCTATCAAAAATTATTTTGTTTAAACAAGAAAATCTCTTCATATTGTTTAATAGAGAACATACCCTTGGTAGGAGATGGTTAGTCCCGCCACATTAGAATTTTCACAGCCCAGTGCAAACAAGAAAAGGAATAGCAGGTACCCAAGGACTGATGATCCCAAGTAGATTTTTGCAGCTCCACATACACTGATTCTAAATTTTTTCATAACTATTCCCCCAGAGAATATTCCAAGGGCTACAGCAGGTATGTTGATGAGCCCTGAGAAACAAGAAAAATATATAACTTCATACATCTCTGAAAGAAATTTAAGTTCACTTTAAAACTTTCCAAGGAATTGTACAAAACTGTGCAATAATTTCTGACATATTATTAGACTACTCAGTCATTTACAGTTACAAAATTATTCTTTCCCTATCATCTAGTGACACATGTCAAGAGATTTTGATGAATATCTAGGTTATAATTTAATGATAGTACAACTGAACAGTCCCAGAGTTTTGCCTACACAATGTCTAGCACATGGTTAGAAATCGACAGGCAATGTATGACTGAATCAATGTCTTTCTGGTCCACTCTCAGCACTAATAGGTACAATCAAGTGGCAATTAGGTGACTTATTAATATGCTTTAAGGTTGTGTATAAAAAAATAATAGGCATATAAAATTCAAGGGATTAAAAAAAATCTTGGTTCTATTCTATGGCCCAAACAAAATATTTGTATTGAGCCAAGTCATAGCCTCTTTTTTTGACATCCTTTCTAATAGCAACAAAACAATCTATTATTTGACTACTATATTTGTTATTTGCTTGTGATGTACCAGCTACTCAGCTAAGCATTTGATATTTTATCACATTTACTCTTCACTGCAACCTGAGGAGATGGGGAATCTTATTATCCTCACTTCAGAGAAAATTTTCTTTATGGTCATTGTTAGTAAGTGGTAAAATCAGGTTTGAATACAGGGAATCTGATGTCTAGTCTCATGCTTTCAATCACTATATTATACTGCCTCTCCTTTAAGGGGTCTAAGAGATAGTGTTCTTGATAAAGAAACATGCAGCCTCACTATCAAATAATGTGATTTAAAAACACTAGGTAAGTGGTTGAGTTTGGACTCTAGATTGCCTGAGTTTGGGCCTCAGTGTATAATTTAATAGCTGTGTAACTGCAGGTGATCCTCTGAACCTCTCTAAATCTGTCTCCTCATCTATAATACACAGCTAATGTTAGTGTTGAGGTGATTGGATGACATGCAAAGTTCCTAGCACTGTGTCTGGCACAAAAATATTACGTATTCAACTAAGTTATTAGCATTTTTATCAATCAGATTCACAAAGACGAAAATATTGTGGTGGTGGAGTAGAATCCCTATATGTTAGAAAAGGCCTAGAGGGCACTCTGGTTCTGTGCTGGTTGGTTTTTGAATTAGTAAATAATTCTAGAGAAGAGCAATCTGGCACTAAACAACTTCTCTGTTAATTAGAATTTATTTTTATAATGTCTACCCATCCATCACTGAAGTCCATGTTATCTAGAAGTTTTGAGATAACATTTTTTTTTTCTTCAAATAATGAAAGGGCTGAAGGTTGTAGAAACTCTGGCCAACATACAAGGTTTAAATATGAGATCAGCATCTGCTGTGGTGAAAAATAATCACAAGCATCCCAACCTCTGACTCACAACCCAATGTGACATCATTAAATAAAAATTAAGAACAGTAATATCTAGTGAAAGTGAGATCCAAAATAACTTTTTTTCTCCTTATTTCATTGTTCTTTTCCTCTTTAGATTTATATATTCAGTCTCCTAACTAATCTTCCTAGAATCTAAAATATCAAATGTCTTTGGCTAGCTATTGCATTACTTTATCCTTAAAAAGTTTTCATCATGAATTGATAGATGATAAGGGCATTTTGTTTTCAGTTCTTTTTAAAATTTAATTTGATTATGCATTAACATTGAAATGATCATACTAGAACCCAACTTGAAGGGCATGGTCATAGAATTAGTGAAACTGAAAAAAGAAGAGATGCTAATTTTTTTTTTTCCAACTGAACTGAGGTTTGAGGGTGTGGTAAGTGGCCAAGATGAGTGTATACTGGGCCCCTGAAGAGCCAAACATGAGGTTAGAGACACCTGATTATTATTACTATTTTCAAAGAGACCAGATAATAGGAAGTCATATAATCACCTGGTTACTCATGAGCCAAGTTAATAAATGCTAATATTTTCTCCCAATTTTTTGCTGATTGCTTAAATAGAATGAAATATAAAATTGATTCTTTCCCTGTTTCAGGTTCTGTCTTTCTTCCCAAGAACTGTATTTTGCCATGGACTTCTTTTTCTCTAAATATTACCTTAGTTTTTCTTTTTTCTTTAAATCTTTAAATATATTTTTTAATTACCATTGACATTGTGATATGTTAGTTTAGTGTATACAAAATAAGATAGTGATTAGATATTTATATACCTCACAAAATGATCACCCCAATAAGCCAATTACCCATCTGACACTGTAAAGTTATTACAATATTATTGACTATATTCCCTATGCTTTATTATACACCTCCATGACTATATTTTTCAATTATGGTGACATTTAATATTATTTTATATTAGTTTCACCATGGATTTTATGTGTATCATTTAAAGCCCAATTTTTACACTCACATGAATCCCTTCTCATGGACCCAAACTAACATAAGAAGAGCAGAGTCCCAATATATATATATATATATTTAAGTTATTTAAGTTTATATTAATATAAACTTAATATATTTATATTAAGTTTATATTAATATATAAATATATATATATTTAAGTTATTTTTATTGTTTTTGATAGAGAGAGAGACAGAGAGAGACAGAGATAGAGACAAAGACAGAGCAGAGGAGGAGGGCCCAGAGCAGTCTCTATAATTGTACATCATTGGTTTTCTATATAGTTTCATTTTACCAGTTGGAGCAGGGCTGCACAGGGCAAGAACCGGGCTGGGGCCTCCCATATGAAGCTTTTCCAAGTGAGAAGTGAAATGGGGGCACACCCCAGATCAGCATATGGGTCTGCATGGGCCAGGGGCAGGATTCGATCCTTGGATCCTGGGGCTGTAAGACGAGCATTCAACCTGTTGAGCCATCCCAGCACCCCCGGAAAAGCTTAAATGGGAAATTCAACTGCCTTTTCAAACTTCCTATAGTAGAAATTACATTAGAAATTAAAAAAAAAAATACCACACACGTTAAAAAGCAAAATTATTTTACCACATACTCTCTAATTCCTGAATTTGAAGCATTTTTGTTGTTTATTTTTCTTCAATTCTTTTTTTTTGTAAAATTTAAGTAGCTAGCATAATAAAGTGTTATTTGTAAACTTTAGAAAGAATATGGCCAATGTATAATAATATGTACAGAAAAAAATCATTACTGTAACAATTATACTTGAAAATATAGGAAAATTTCTGTTTATTCTTTCCTCCATGAGGAAAGAATGCCTTCTCTGAGAATATAAGGAAAATGGGCTTTCTTTGTGTCTCTCTTATTTTTTATCACAGAATCATTCTTCATAGCCCAAAGGGGAAGTGGGGATGATGGAGAAAAGAGAAAGAGGTAGGATAGAAGAAGAGAAGAAAGGAGGTGAGAAAAGAATATTTATTGAATGACAGCTATGTACATTTGCAATGCATTTCATATGTCTTACTTAATCTTTAGTTTAGCCTAAGGATACATTTATTTCCACCATTTAAAAGGAAACCAAAATAAATGTTAGGGATGTTGAATAATTTATTCACTTAAACTTACTCTGATACATCTCATACTTACTCATGTGAAATCAAGACGCAATTAGGTAAGGTCCTAGCTATAATAATGAGAAATTATTAGACACTATTACGTATCTCTCACAAGAGTGCTTGAACTACGTATAGATATGATATGACAGATTGTGAAGCATTAGAATTTTAGGCAAACTTTGATTGATGGATCAAAAAATATGATGGGATTAATTAGTTTGTTTGGATTTCAGGGTTCATCTGAATGCACAGAGAAGGGTCATATATTAAAATCAATCAACCAACCACAATTTAAAAGATAAATATTATAGTCTTTTTGTTGGTTTTCCAAAAATAATTCCCAGTGACTGAACAAACTCAGAAACCCAGGTCAAATAATTTAATTCTAGCTGAATTATAATGTATGTATGATATTGGGCAGGCCATTGAATCTCTTAGGATATCAGTTAATTTCATTTGTGCTAATTAAAAATAGTTTTATAGGCAAGGGTACATTATTTACTATATACGAACTAAACAAATGAGATTACAAAACTTAATTTTACATTATAAAATAAATTTATCAATTTGAAATAAAAAAACCCTTATTATTCTAGTGAGAGCTAAATCAAATGCCTGCAAATCTCTTAAGTGTTATATGCATATGTTGAATAATGAAAAGCAAACATATAATGTCCCTTAGTACAATTCATGCATAAAGATGGTCTTTTCATTTTGGTAAATGAACCTTGATCTTCTCCACATTATACCAAAAAAAAAAAAAAAAAAAAAAAAAAAAAAAAATTGAAGTTAATTATAGAATGTAAAAGTAAAAGTTAAAACAAGCTACTATTATAAGAAAAACATTTTCATAGTCTTGGGTTTTTAAATCAGGTGTAAAATAGTATTAATGAAAAAAGAAAAGATTTAAAATTGAACTTAAAATTAAGAAGCTCACCATTAGAAGAGTGAAAAGGCAAACTGAAGTCTGTGAGAAAATATTTATAATATTTCAATATTATAATATTCAATAAAGAACTTACATCAAGAGAAAAGTATAGTACTCTTAAAAATCAATAAAGAAAAGATTGACAACTCAATTAAAATGGGCAAACAAGTTGAACACAATTAACAAAAGAGAACACTGAAAGAACCAAAAACCCTACAAAATGTGTTCGACATCTTTAATGAGTGAAATGCAAATTAAACCACAATGAGATACCACCATATCCCATAAGAATAGTTACAATGGAAATGACTGACGCTATTAAGCGCTGTATGGATGTGGAGCGATGGGAACATTCTTACTCTTCTAATAGGAGTATAAATTTGCACTTTTATGTAAAATTTTTTGCCAATATTTACTACACCTAAATGTGTATACTCCCTATGACCCCACTATTCTGCTCCAAGATATAGCTAAAAAAAAAAAATGACTGTACACACTAAACAAAATACAAGTGGAATGATCATGTGGTATTATTTATAATAGCCAAAAGCAGCAACAATTCAAATAAAGATGAACAACAAAATAAATAAACTATGCTATATTCATGTAACAGAATATCACACGGCAATGAAAACAAAACAAAACAAAACAAGTCACTGCTACACACAACATAAATGAATCTCATAAGAATTCATTTTAGTTATAATAAGCTAGATACAAAAGAATAGCTAATATGTTATTCCATTTTTATGAAGTTCAAAAACAGGCAAGACTGATCTATGATGATAGGGTTAAGAATAGATAATAGCTTTGGAAAAGAATCTTGAATAGAAAGAGGTTTGAGGAACCCTTTTGGGGAACTGAAATGTGCTCCATGCTCTGCATGAAGGTTACTAACTACACAGACATGAATGTGTGAACGTTTATTAAGTTGTGCTACACATTTAAGGTCAGTAGATTAAACTGTTGTTTATAAGTTATGTCTCAATAAACACAAAGGAAATTTTAAAATAAAATAAAAAGGATGTCTCAAATTGTCATTCCTCTTCTATTCTTAAAGTCAGTATAAAGCACTGATTGTCATGAATGGGGTATTGGAGGAGAAAAAAAAAACAACCCTTAAATATTTTTTAGGTCAACCATTAAATAATAAAATTGAGTTAATTGGAACTAATTAATGTTGAAAGTAAAAGGACAGTGGCATAGCCTTAATATTTATAATTTAGAGAAAGAATAGTTTAAATAAAGAGTTATCTTTTAAGTGCCCATTATCCAGGCTTGTTATAGAAAATGTATATGTATTTTTGGCTCCATAAGACGCATGTGACCTGCCTGGACCCACTCTCCTTCCATGCAGTCCCTGCTTTCTGATCTGGTTGCAGGCTTCCCCACAGCATCATTAAGGTCCCCAATGTGCACTCTTTGCAGTATTCGCTCCATAAGACAAACACACTTTTCCTTCCACTTTTTTGGGGGGGGAAAAGTGCGTCTTATGGAGTGAAAAATATGGTATACCTAAAATAAGCTTAGCAATCCTCACCCCAAGTTTTCTTTTAGATATAAGTACATAGATCAATTTAAATATTTTAAGAAGAATAAATTATTTTAAGACATTGGAGTCTCCTATGATAAAGGGATACATTAAAAAAAAAACAGAGCAGATGCTGGGATATCACAGTGATTGAATGCTTGCCTTAAAATTGTGAGGTCAGGGTTTCAATTTTTGATCCCAGCCTGTGCAATCCTATGTGCTGAACTGCGGCGCAAGGGCCAGCCGCCATAGCTTGGGGGCCAAGGTCTTGCCTCCCTTGTGCGCCAGGTTTGGTTCTCACCCCATGTAGGAATGAAACTATGTGGAATGAAACTATGTCACAACTAATGATGTACAACTATGAAGACTGCTCTGTGCCCTCCCTATTCTCTCCCTCTCTCCTCTCACAATCAAATAAAAATAAAAAATTAAAAAAAAATAGAATATATTTTATGTCTTGAAACAGTAGCATTAAATTATATATTCATGGACTGAAGAAGGTAATCCAGGTTTTAGAAGTATCCAATTACTTGCAGGTGGTGTTCACGTGTTTACAGCTTTTGGTTCTTCATGCTTTTCTTTGCCTTTTAATATCTTTCTCATTATTGACTGTACTGCTGTGCTAGAAACATGGCCCCTTTAAATAACCCAATCAGAAATGTCTATTGACTGAGCAAATACAAACTTTGCTTTGTAATGAACACCTTTAGCCTATTAAATGTGCTCCTTTTACAACCCTAGAAAATGTTCAGGTAAAATGTCCAGTTATGAGATTCTGGCTACATTTTCAAAGCCAATCTCCTAGTAAAATGCATACTTGGTCTATAGGATATTCTCATGGTCACTCACCCATAATTGTGAATAATTCTTGCTATAAAGTTGTACCACAGGCTATGTAAATATCTCACTCTGCTCGATTATTTTCACTCACTTTTATAACTTCCTATCTAAATGAGCTTCCATCTAAATATTGGAACAGTTGTCTCTGAACGTGCTATGGGTTAACGAGACGCAGCTGATAGTAGCTACCGGAAAGCATGGCCTACCGATAACAAAGTTGGCCTTAGAGGCTGACTGCCCATATTGTTGTTCAATGTACTTCGGTTTGTATGTCACCATGCCAAATAAAGAATTGAACTGAACAGTGCTTGCACACAAATATAAGAAGTACACTGGATTTCCAAAAAGATTCTTCAGCGAAGGAAGAAAATCTATAAGACAAAAATAACAAGGCGTAATGAAAACCAGTGTCACCCTTGGCAGAAGATACAGCTTTGGCAGCGCAGCTTAAATAGCTGAGTCCTATTATCATCATGAATGGGAGCATTTATAGTGTGGATACACACACATACGCTATAAATATTAAGCCACTGACACAAGGGAAGCCTGAGTCAGATCTAACATAGGCACCCCTTTTTACAGGCATAAAGATTATACTTGTAGACCAAGGTATAAGTCAGACAGAAACAGATTCTTGTAACTGATGTGAGTAAAACCAAGAGGAATGAGGTTATTCCCTCACTAAACAGCTGGGAGCTTCAGGCAGGACATCAAGAACTTCAGTTTTCTGATTTCTGTTCTTCAAAATTGTATTACGGTCACAAGGAAAGGAATAAAGCGTGTCCCAAAATTCACGCAAGATTTGAATTTTGCGTCATTTGTGCGGTAAAGTGTTGCCAACAAAAAAAATAAGACAGCGTAACAGCTGACAGTTCAGGGTTATTAAAAATGGAGCGCTACATGAAAGAACAACGTGTTTTCATTGTTGAGCAATATTTAAAAAATAATGGTTTGGCAGCTACAGTTTGCAATTTTCGTACAAAATTACTTCTGCGTGAATTTTGGGACACCTTTTATATCCATTATCTTCATTTAATGTATAAACTTCAGTGTAAGAAATGAACATTGGCTTCCTCCCTTCTTCCTTTTATGCAGCCAGTGAAAAATGTGAAGATTTTCTATAATATAAATTTAAATATTGCTTGCTGGGGCTTTCCAGGAAAGACTATTGTGGGACCAATTGAGGGGGACCAGTCTTGCTCATGGCCACACATTTCCATGCAGAGTGTGTTCACTGATACACACCTGACCTTTTGCCTTACACCTCATTCATTCCTTTCATCACTGGTGGGAGAAATACACTGGTACATATTTCTCAAATGGATAGGTCTCGTCTGTTAAAAGGCCATCAAATGCAAAAGATTAACTCTGTCTTTTCTGTCCACCCACACTGATATATTCCTGAGTAGGAGGGGCAGTTGCAAGGTCTAAACTGAGGAGGTGTGAGGGTGGAATGTCAGTCAGCAGAGATTACCAAAACTTTGGATCATGTTCTTCAATTGTTTTCCAGTAATAGAGCTGATTTTTTAATCTTCAATTTTGCTTTTTGCATAGTTTCTGAAATTTTTCTGAATATAGTAAGGGAAAAGAGGGCTGTTATTTATAGATTCCTATAAAGTCCAAACAAGAAAACTGAAAGTATTTCAAAATCCAGGAGAATCTGGCTTACCTCTTGCCATTTCCATTATTTTTTCTTTGTCTCTGTTGTGTGTTTGGTAATCTATATGTTCATCCATAATAAACTTGGATTTTTCAGAGAAGGAAGTGGACTCCTCTTTATTTCGGGGTCTTGGAAGACTCTTTGGTAAACACCAGAAAGGTACAGCTGCAAGGAGACTTATGATTCCTGCTATTAGATAACCAAGCCACCAGGCGCCTACCCACTGGGTATCCTTTGGGGTAATGGTTATGTAATCTGGAAAAATGAAAGGATGGCTGAATAGTACATACAGCAAAGTTAATGTGTTAAAATAAGCCTCTTCAAAAATAAACTTTTAGCATTAGTTTTATAATATTATAAAAATATCTAATAATTCATATAAAACTTTTTATAGTTTGAACATTATCTTTCTTTCTGAAGAAAAGATGGTGTTTCTAGAGTGTGATGGTTTCTTCTTCCTTAAATTAGAAGCATAGAGTCTAAAAGGGGACCCATGGTTTTAAAACTCTGTTCTGGGGTTCTGCAGAGGAATCCTGGGACCCATGGCAGGTGGAAAGCCATGTGTGATGGAGTTTATAAGGGTTCAAAACCTACTGACAGTTATACCACATCATCACCACCTTCATCTGATTTATATATTGAATATCTATTTAAGATTGTACTCAAAGAAAAAGCTGTCACCTGCACCCTATGGCCCCAAAATAGTCTGATCACTACAAATGCTACTTATTAAATAATGTTTAGTAATACTTCAAAGCTGCTCTAGGTCTGAAGTAAGATTTGTACATGTAAATAAAATGTCAATATCTTATTTATCATAAAAAACTTTATTTTTGTCACCATTCATCTTTTGATAAAAAGGTAAGCATTGACAAAGTTTTTTGAACCAAACCTAGTAGATTTTATATATTAATATGTAAGAAGACTGTCTGGAAAGTATCCAGCAATATAATATAAAATGTAAAGGCATTTATGGCTGGATTTTTCCAGACACACACACACACACACACACACACACACAAAACATATTACTATACCCCTACCACATTCTGTGAGAACAATAAAATAAGCACATCTTTTGACAGCTAAGCTCAATTACTATTACTTTATACTCAATAAAACGTTTATACCAACTTATCACTCTGTCTTGTTTCACCTTAATCATTTTCCTCTGTGGCACTCATTACAACTACCCACTCTTATCTATATCAGCCTCTATCACTGGATTTTAAAATTCAAGGAGTAGCTATTTTGTCCACCGTGGTAAAACAACACCTAGGGTAGAGTACATATAAAGTAAATTTTGAAAGTGAATGAATTAATAAATAAAAATTTTAAAATATGTCCTACAATTTATTTGATTAAAGAATAACTAGTGCAAGAGTTTTGCATTTTATTTTAACACAATGATTTCAAAATGTAATCCCAGAGTTTAAAAAATGAAACATTTCCTTTTTCTAACTGCTTTTCTGAACTTAAAAAAAAAAGAAAAATATTATCTATTTCTAGGCAGTACATTTCACAAGGAAAAAACCAAAGTAATAGCCATGGAAAGATTCCATCTCCCATTTACTTATTCCCTACACAAGAACTCTCCCAGAAGGAAACTAGTCTCATAATAATGTTCCTCCACCTGAAAAAGACTTATACAGTAAAGAAGGAAATTTTGGTTACCAGTAGAATTTCAATCGTGGTCTTTCTGGCAAGTCTACAGATACTTTATCAATTGATGTGACTGTAATAAATGTTGATACACCTGAAACCACCAAGAGCCAACAAGCAGCCAGTTTTTAGTCTTAACTATGCTGGAATGCCTTTGAACTGACAAACCAGGAGTGAAAAAAGATACATTTGAATAACAAACCATGGGTCATCCAGTTTTAATCACCACCTATTTTTCATATTCCATTATTAATATGCATGATGATTATATTAAGTTCTTCATGAATTATTTTTACTTTATAAAAGATTACCATCCTGTCATTTTATAGAAGGAAATCTAACATTTTCTAAACCATTCCATTAGAAAATTACAGTAACTAAAATAAATGAATAAATAAAAATAAGCTTCCTTACCTATGTTTACAAAGCCAATGTCAACATACAGTTTGGCACATAATGAACCTAACAGGAAACCAAAGATTGGTCCTATAATTGCAACCGTCTGCACACACCCTGCATAGCAAAATAAAAACAAAACAAACAAATTAAAAATTAAAACAAAAAAATAAATAAAAATAAGGTTCCATTCTTTGCTTCTGTAAATTAATAAATATTTAATTAAGAAATGTGTGAATATGATCCAATTAGTAGCTAAAAATGTTTCATCAAGTCTTAAGTGTACTTAACTTGTCAATTTTTCAACCTCACTGAATTAGAAAATAAGTCCTCAGCTTTGGAATAAGAATGAACACTTTTAAGGTATTAGTTACCTTTTAATAAGAAAATAACACCAGGACTCTGAAGAAGTTAATTTTCACAAATGGAGCAAATGTTACTTTCTAGGAATAGATTCACCCACCGATAAAAGTTATAATTACATTATTTGGCAGTCTTTCAAAACTATTTTATTGTTTGTTAAGCATAATACTCATTTTGATATTAAATCTATTTCTTCCCAACTTAGTGAAAAAAATGTATGTCTTCAGAGCTTCTGTGGGACCATTTGTGAGAGATGTAACTACATAGATTCCTGGACATACAGAGGGTGCCAAAAATATGCATACGTATTTTAAGAAAGAAAAAAAAAACTGTATTAAAATTGTAATACCCAAGATATATGAATAACAAAAGATTAATCCAAGTCACATTTGACTTCTACAATTACAAGAGATACTCAAAATGGTTACCAAAAGACACTTCTGATTATGATGAACTACTGCTTGAGCAACGTTGACCAAAGTGTTCACTTGTATTGCTGCACATGGTGTTTCAATTTACCATGAATCTCAAACTTATCATAAATATGTGCAATTATTAGGCACATTGGAGGTTCTGTTGCAACTCACACCTTCGTGTCATTGTACCTCCACAACATTCTGGAATTTCAAATGCCACTTCAAAATGGTCTTGCGCTTCTCCAACACAACGGAGCTTCTGCCATTCTTTTTTTTTTTTTTATATCTTTTTATATTTATAGAGAGTAATTATTTTATCTTCAGTGCATATTTATTTTTATTTTACTTTTGACAGATAGAGAGAGAGACAGAGACAGAGACAGCTAGAGAACCGAACTGTGGGAACTCCCCAGTTCAGCATGTGGGTCCTGCCTGGGCCGGAGCCGGGATTCGATCCTTGGTCCTCAGGGCCTCAAAGCGAGCGCTCAACCCGCTGAGCCGTCCCGGCTTTCCTGCTTCTGCCATTCTTTTTGACAGTCCTGCCTGTCACTTGGTGATGCTAGCATTCATTTGATTAATGCCATCTTTTGAATGAATGCCATACTATACATCACTACCACAATTCAACTAAACTTCAAAAAGTAATACATAGATAACTTTGCTTGAAATGTGTACACATTTTTGGGGCACCCCTGGTATATACAAGGGCTGTCTGAAAAATAATCCAGCCATTGTCAGTATAATGAGAATGGTTACATGGTTGAATACTTGCCAGGCACCCCTCCAATGTATATATAAATAACACCTAAATGTTTCACCAGTACAGTTAGCCTCGCCCGATAAAAAAAAATATATATATCTGAAATCTGAAGTCGATGGAGATACTTACACTGGGTCATACATTATTACAGTTGAGCTCAGAGTTGTTTTTTTTTTAAATTTAACATCCTTTCCCTAATACAACAGGTCCTCCTAACTGAAGTTTCTTTATTCTTCAAGTCCCAGTATAGACTTCAGAAATATGTGAACTGAATAAAAGAGTTAGACATGAAGTAAAAAGCCTTCCATACCCTATTTAGTTTAGAAAACAGTTGAGAAAACTAAGTATCCTGTTTCCCAAAAGATAAACAAGGTGGGCATTACCAATATAGAAAGCTGCATTGTCTTCACTGGCAAAATCATCAAGGTAAGCTATGCCTAGAGGCTGAATGGGCGTTTCTCCAATTCCACGAAGAAGGTTCCCCAGGAAAACATAAACCCACATGGAGGAGCCAGCATCAATTTCACATTCTTGAAAGGAAACAAATAAGAGGATTGGAATTCTATCACTATCAAAGTTAAATATTTAGTCTGCATTTCCTTTTTTTTTTTTTTAATTTTTTTTTTTTGCCATTTATTTATTTATTTTACTTTTATTGTTTTTGACAGAGAGAGAGAGAGAGAGAGAGAGAGATACAGAGACAGAGAGAACTGAACTGGGGGAGCTCCCAGCTCAGCATATGGGTCTGCAAGGGCCGGGGCCGGGATTTGATCCTCAGTCCCCGGCGCTGCAAAGTGAGCACTTAGCCCACTGAGCCATCCCGGCCCCACTAGTCTGCATTTCTTACAAGTTGTCCTAAAATTCGATTAGGACGCAGAAGTAAAATATGCAATAGATGTAATTTGAAAGAGTTTGAGCCAGATTGGGGAATGTTTTGTAACTTCATTATTTTAGGTAATGTAAATCTCCCTGAGAATTTGATCAAGGAACTGTGTTGCTTCATGTTTCTGGTTCCTTAATTGTTTTTTACCCTCTCTTCTTATTTAGTTCTTACACTCATTTCTTGGAATTCCTATACTCCGTTTAACACTCAATATTTCATCTAGGACAAAATGAAATTTTGAACAATGGTTCTTCTTGACATAATCTTTAAACTATCCTATTTTTCAGCAGACATCACTTGTAATTTTATTGCTGACCAACTTTTATATGGAGTTAAACATGTTATATAGGTGATACTTCAATTTTGGGGTAGCACTGCCTATAATTACAATTGTATAATCATAAATAACTGTATTTAGGGCTCATGTTTAAGAAAAAAATTCATATAAAAATTAAAATCCCTGTATGCTTTAGTATAATAGTATAGTTATTCTAACAAAATAACTTTTGACAGTATTTTTAGAGAGAAATTAAAAGCTAACAATTTTAAATTCTTTCATAAAAGCCATATCTTAATAAGAGCACGTGAAGTCAAATAATTACTCCCATATCTTAAGTGAAATATACTTTGAAGAGTTTAGTTACTCTCAGAGAAGGAATAGTATTAACAACTACCAGCAATCACAACTTCTGAATGCACCCTTTCTGCCAGACACTGGGCTTATATGGTTTGTAGGCATTTTTAGATGAATTCTCCTAATAACCCTATGAGGTATGAGTTATTTTTACCTAAGAGTAACACTTAAAGTAACTTCAAGATGAAGTGGGGTTGTGAAAAACTGGGGTGACTGCTTTCTTCTGGATGAATGAGCCAGTATAACAGAAAAGAATTCATGTGGTTTATTGTTTTGATTCTGCCATTTCTAGAAATGTAGCCAAGGGACCATGGGTTTTTCAGTTACCTTCTCTGGGTCTCTATTCTGCTCCCAAAAATATAATATAAAATTATTTTCTAAAAATTGATATCACTTCTAGCCCTGACATTTGTGTGCTTCTAAGAAGCTTTTTGGTAGGAAAACCTTATAAATAATTATAGACACCTGAGATCTGTGCTTCCCAATAGAGTAGCCACAAGTTGTAGGTGGCTATTAAAATTTAAATTAATTAAAATTACATAAAATTAAAAATTTTAGTTCCTCAGTCATACTAGCTATGTTTCCAATACTCAATAATCACATATGGCTAATGATTATTGCATTGGATAGTATAGATATAGAGTATTTCTATCATCACAGAGAGTTTTGTTGGCCAGTTCTGCTCTATAGTGTTGTGGGGAAAATGAGGGTATGTCTATGGAGCATTTTAAGAAAGGTCCTATGTTTACCCTATTATCATCTTTAGGATTAGCCTTGTATTCACTCTGTCTATTGTCCACATATGTCTATGACTCTAAAAGAAGAAAAAAGATTGAGTTTTGAGTTTTACACTCTGTACCTACCTAATAATATGTCTCTTTATATTAAAGAAATTTTTATTCCCTGTCTCTAAACCCCATGTTTCTCTGTATAACATTAAAGGTTTAAATATTTCCCAATTAGTTGTATTTTCATTTATATTATATTTCTTCCTTGATTGACAAAAACAAAACAAAATAAATAATCTTCAATAATTGTACCTTGTGTATAGATGAAAGTTCAAACTCTTTAGCTCAGTTGCTTGCTTCTTTATGTGAAACTAAATTAAATTTATTATCCATTATATTTTTATGTCCTTATGTCCTCCCCACTTCCTCTCCTCATATTTCTACAGTTTTTTAAATCATTGGCACTTCCCTTCATTTAAGCAGTCAGACCTCTAGTGTTCTAGATGCCCAGAAAAAAAGACTTCTTAAAATAAAGCATTAATGAGGATATTAGAGGAGTGAAAGGTTTGTGGTATAGATAAAACGATCTGGAGGAATAACAGGTATATAAGAGAAAAGCTTTCACACTGTCTTTATAGAAATTTGTTACCACGCTAGAAATACTCATAGGCAGTGAGATGAGGGAGGTGGGAATGGAGTGCTGAGCATATTGATACGGTAGGGCTCTGGAGAAAGAGGACTTGAAGTGCTGCCTGTACAGCATCCCAGAGATGTGGCACACACCTGTGGGTATATTGTGGCCCCATGAATAAAAAGAAGAAATCTGCGCAATGGTAGACAGATAGATAGCAGGGAGGTAGCAAGATCCAAAACAAGATGGTTGCACAGTATAGCTAAGCATGTAAGCCTTCAGCTGCTCATAGGATTTTCAATGTCTAGAATGACACAGAAGAGATAATTCCCACATTCCCAAGGGCAACTCAAACATATTATAGCATTGTTGTGCACTTTGTATCAGCCACATAGAACTCTATCACTCTAACAAAATTCTCTGACTCTAATCTTGTGTGGAAAGTAGAATTGTTTCCATGTTTCCACGATGTTACTTCTGTATCAGTGAGAGCTGTTGTGCTAGAAAGAATAAGGACATAGACATAAGATGACCCAAGGAGACATGTATGACCAAACACTGTGGCCAGAACAATTAGATAGCTAAACTGTCAGGGCACCAATAACATCAAGAGCATCCCCACCATACAATTCCCTTCTTTATTATGTAAACTTCTTAGAATATAAGCAGTCCCTGGGGAAAGGGTAAAAGCTAGAGACAAACCCACTGAAATTAAATTTTTGCCATTCCGATGAAAGGGGGCTGAACACAGAAATTAAATCGAGTTCTGGGAAAAATATGCTTCTTTCATATCCGAGCAATGAATTGAGATTTGTATGAGCTCAATTGAGTTTTATTCTGAAGTCACAGCCTACCTTATTTGAAATCATTAGAAGCTTTCCTCAGTCACCAGCAATTAATGCTCCTCATCCCTTGAGATTTTATTATCTGTATATTTTCTTAGGATCTCATCATATACTGTTTTATATTCTAGGTAATTTTTATGGCACAATATTTCAATTTAGGTAGTAAAGATTTTGACAACAAAAGTCATATAGATATTTTGCCCCTACTAAAGCACATAGAAAGTCTTTAAAAAGAAAGATTGCCTAGTCAATAAAGTAAAAACAAAATCATCTTACCGTTATTTATTTTGGATTGTGATTTTTCCATAACTGAGATTGGTAATTGACTGTTTGATTCCAAGAGACATGGAGAGATGCTAAGAGTGGAATTGGAGAAAGTAGAATACCTTTCATATTTGTACCTGTATAAAGAGAACATTTTCTTTACTACAGATTCAGTATCATGTCAAAAAAATTACATGCATACCACATGATACATTAGGGTTCTTATTTGAGTTTTCAGCTATCCCTGAATCTGAGTCATCAAAGAATGTCATCATCTAATAGTAGAATTCACTGAAACAATAGCCAGAAGATCTGGTTCATAGGTATTATACCATATCTGAACTGATTATCTAATGTGGTGAAAGAAAAAAATTATTCATAGAGGCTCATTTTAATATAAAATCATGACTATAAGTCATATAGTTCATAGCTGAGAAACTATGTAACACAATAAAATCATTATTTTTGAGTCAGAGGAAAATAAACAATTTAACAACTATGACCAACTGGTACACTGTATTCAGTTATAAATATAGTAGAACAACTACAATACTGATTCTAGAGAATGGATAGTGATAATGGGCTTTTTGTATAATTTATCCAGATGTATCCTTCTTCTTTACAGTTTAAACCATTGGCTATTTTCTTAAATTTAAATAACTAATTATAAGCATAAAATGGGAGAAATGCAGTTGGTTAAAGAGAGAAAAAGATGATTGTTTTAGACTTACTGTTCCATGAAGAACTGAGGCATTGCAATGAGCAATGTTCCCACTCCCATGATGAGGCATCCTGCTCCAATTATTTTTGGTCTGTGAAGTCTGGCTCCAAAGTAGCTAACAAGTGTTATAACTAAGAGATTCCCTTTGGGGAAAAGAATAACATACTCATATGTTAGAGGACTTAGAAAAAGTCATCAGCATAACTAACTGATCATAACTAAATAAATAAATGGCTACAATTATAGCAAATCTGGCAATATTTTGTTTCAACTAAACTGTCTCCCACCATCATTCCCATTGTTTGACTTTCTCTCCTCAATCTGACATCACTGTTGAAATTGTCTTCAGAATCCTGACTTTAACCATCTTATTACTTTGTCAAAATATTTTAATAACCAACCGCTATCTCATTTTTACCCACTTGAATTATTTGTGCTTTTAAAGTGTTTTATTAGTAAATCAAAATGTAGAAAACTTCCTTTAGTTGCTCTCTTAAATTTTCTTTGCTGATTTTGAAGTAAAGTTTATTACTATTTTTTTATTTATTAAAGTTCCCTATTGACATTTCTATTAGTTTCCCATTTGCTCTTAAAACATACATTACATATTCTTGCTTTAGCTTATATTCCCTATAGAAAAAGTAAAACATGTACAACTGTTCATCACTTTAATTGAAATCAAATTATGAAGCTCATATTTACACAAATAATACTTTAGAGATGCAAATATTGTTTCAACATTGGGGACATTCACCTTGAAAAAGCTAATCTTCAAAAGAACATTAGATATTGTTTTGCATACAGGGAACTTTAAAAATTTGAAATAAACTAAATATTCCATAGTAAAAAAAAAGAAATTGTTTATATATAAGCCTCAAAATAGAAACTGCCATTGTGACAACATGGATGGACCTTGAGACCACCATATTAAATAAAATAAATCAGACTGGAAAAATCAAACATATGATATGATTTCACTTATAGGTGGAATATAAAACTGAAAGTAACAAAGAAATAAAAACTCATGGACACAATCAATAGTTTAGTAGTTACCTGAGGATAAGTGGGGAGGTCAGTGGGATAATATAGAGGACTATCAAATATATGGTGATGGAAAGAGAACTGACTCTGAGTAATGAGCACGTAATGCAATATATAAACAATATAATGTAGAAGTGTACCTGGAACCTATGTAA
Source organism: Craseonycteris thonglongyai (assembly GCA_004027555.1). Taxonomy (NCBI): domain Eukaryota; kingdom Metazoa; phylum Chordata; class Mammalia; order Chiroptera; family Craseonycteridae; genus Craseonycteris; species Craseonycteris thonglongyai. The sequence goes on from PVKE010020307.1 coordinate 24,720, forward strand.
TCTTTAGCAACCAATGTCACCTCAATAAATTTAACAAATAAAAATAAAAGAAGAAACCTGTAAGAAAAAGAAATTTTACATAATTTCAGGAATACATCAATTATACAATCTCAATGTATGCTCATAATACAAATTTCATGAAATATAAAATCTCCATAAAATATGCCCATTTATCTCTTTCTAAAGAGAATAATTGAGGAATATTTTTGCAGATTAGAATTATGCCTTTCCAAAATGTCTCTAAAGAAATGTGTGATAAATAAATTACTTTTAGTTGATGATGGTAATAACTGACTAAACATGTTCTTGGAAAGATGTTCTCATGCATACCTGTGCATACATTTTGCTGGAACAGAGTAGTAAGGAAAATAGAAACATTAAAAATGCAGAGTCTTGGCAGCTCTAAACAGTATCTGATTCCATGAATCTCGGGCAGGCCATAGACTCTGCATTTTTAATAACAGCTCAAGTGTACTGATGAAGATGGCTCCTGAAACATACTTTGATAAACATTGTTTAGGGTCTTAGTTTTCAAGGGGCTTCAAAGTTTTAGCTATTTGTATTTGGAATATGTAGTTTTTAAGAACTGCAGTGCTAATAGTGCAAGACCTTAGTCATTCCACAGCAATTGAGTTTGATGGCTGATGGGTGGCATTGCATTAAAGTTCTTCTCAGTGTTTCCAGTTTTTTAGCAAGAGTGTGTTTCCTTACATCTGTAAGCAATCATGTAATTTACTACTGTTTATTCATTTTGCCAACTTTAGTCAAGTGCAAAAAGAACAGCAATTTTTTTTTAGCCTTGAGGACAATAATGGTAGTGGAAAAAGAAGATTGCATAGAGGCTCCAGGCTTTACGGCTCCAGGAAGAATTAACTTCCTTTTAATTTTCATATTAAAAAAAACTGAATGTGATATTTTTCCTTTGACATTTAAGGATCTAGTAGAAGAAAATTTGTATCACATTCTATTGATAACTTTATGCTTTTGCTAATGTGTCATAGTAAATTAAGTGGAAAGTAACTTTCAGTTCATAAATAATATTGTTCCCCCACCTGCCCTTTCCACCTCCCACACTATCAACACATTACAATAAAGAACTCAGTGTTTGTAGGCTGTTTCTGTGTTACATTATTGGGTATACCAAATACTACATGATACCATTTCAGCATCTGTGATATTTATTTATAGGAGTTTTCTTTTCCTTTACTTAGTATTCTTTTTGAATTCTCAAAAGATACACTTGGAAAATAAATGGCAATAAATGATATTTAAAAACTGTGTTGGATATCAAAATTCTTTCACATCTACTATCACTAATCTCTCCAAAAACAACAGGCTCAGAGAGTTAAAAAAAATGTTATATCAAACTTTCAAGTAATAGATTCATTTTCTCTCTCTCTATTCACACACACAGTATTTCAGATAATAACAGAAAACTACTCAACTCATCTCATAAGACTAATATGCCTTGGAAACCAAAACTAGACAAGGACAAGAAAAGACCAAGTATAGTTTATTCCAGGAGTTCAAAGTTACCTCCAAAAAATCTATTAATTAAATGACTGTATTAAATAATGGAAGGAGAAAAATTTCATGGTTATCATAACAGAAGTAGGAACGCATTCAATATAATTAAGCTCTCATTTATGCTAGAAAAAAAAACTCTGAGCAAATAAATTTTTAAGGTATATCTATCAAAATCAGATAGCATGCATATTGCCTAATGGTAAAAATTTTAAAAGCATAGTTATTAAGGTCAGATATGAGAGAAGGAGACTCATTGTCATTATTTCTATTTACCATAATACTGAGGCCAATGCAAGAAGGAAAAAATAAGAAATAACAGATCTACAAATTTGAAAGAATGATATAAAATTTTCTTATGTTTCAGAAAGTATGATTGTCTATTTAGGAAACTCTACAGCATCTATAGACAATAAATGAAATTTAACAGGAGTTCAACGAGGTTGCTGGATACAGAAAACCCTTAGAAATTAATCTCGTACCTACATGGTATAGCCTACTACATATCTAGGTTTATAGTAGAGTATAACCTGTTTTTCCTAGGCTACAAACCTGTATTGCATGTTACTATACTGAATATGGTAGGCAATGATAACAATGGAAGGTTCTTGTATATTTAAACATTTCTAAACATAGAAAAGGTATGGTAAAATACAGTATAAAAGATGAAAAAATGGTACAGGCTCTTATCATGAATGGAGCTTCCAAGACCGAAAGGTACTTTGGGTGAGTCGGTCAGTGAGTTGTGAGTCAATGTGAAGGTCCATGGTATTATTGTACATGACTGTAGGGTTTATAAACATTGTCCTACAGGCCTTCTCCCTGCTTCCTCCCAACAGTATCAGAAATAAAACATGAAAGCTCTCAATGTTTTTTCATGAACAGAGATGTGGGCTGAATTGATTGGAAATATTAAGGAGAAACTGACTGAGTAAGGAGTAGATCCCATAATAGTGACTGTCAGGAGGGAGTAAAAAGTGGTCTCAGTAGGAATTAAAAATTAGGATGGAGAGATAAAGTAACATAGGAGATTGTCATGGGAACGCAGTTTTGGCTATTGCATGCTGGAGCAGTGGTCAGATTAAAGAACTTTGTAGTATTCATTAAAAAAATAGAATGTTTAACATGCAGAGGGTGTAGAACTCAGGACTCAGTATTTTGACTTTGGAAATTTGTTTTTGGTTTTATCGACCCTCTTCAGCACATGGGCTCATTCTGGCATTGAAGTGACGGGAAAAATTAAACTTACCTGTTTTATATCATAACAACCTGAAAATATTTCCAAAGCAGAGGAAAAAGCTAGCTCTATACACCACAGAAAGCTTTTACTAAAGTGGGAGTGACAGTTAATACTTGCTAAGGGAGCTTCT
>PVKE010020308.1:0-27615 GCA_004027555.1 Craseonycteris thonglongyai
CTCAATTTTGTTGGTAAAGTACTCCTTTTGCTCAGAAAATTTCTTGTTGAGGTCATTTAACTGTGTCTGGGTACTTTGCCAGCATTGAGTGAGCTCTCTGAGTGTCTTGATTAATGCAGACCTGAATTCTGTTTCACTTAGATTTGATTCCAAGTGTGCAAGGTCCTTTACTAAAGACTGCCCCTGATCTTCTGGAGGGCTTTGGATTCTGAGGTGTGCATTGTGTTTGATGTGGTTCTTTTTGCTTTAGGCATGAGTCTGTTTTCCCTCTGGGGGTTTGCCTATCAGATGGGCTTCTCTTTATTTTTTCTTTTGGACTCAGTGGTGGGAGGAGATTTTGGGAGAGGGTTGGGGGAAGCAGACAGCTTCTGTGTCCTGGGGCACTTCAGGTTGCTGTCTTAGCTGTTAGATAGCAGGGTAGTAAAGGTGTGGCCAGGGGTGGGGGCGTGTGAGTAGGAGCTAGGGCCGGCCTGAGACACAATAGCAGATTCCTCTTTCAGCAGGGGGGCTGGTGGTTCAGTGTGGGCGGGGCGCAGGAGCTCTGGTCTTTCCTCCTCCTGGCTGCCCCTCCTTCAATTGTATCTGTAAGCCACGCCCGCAGGGCAGCACTTGAATGGGCTGGGGCTTGGCAGAGGCCCTGGTCGGCCTCGCAGTCCCGCGCACTGGCAATGACACTGCGGAGACCCGGCAGGCAGCCCAGTTGCGCGCGTGGTCTGCAACGCCCCAGAGGCCTGGTGGGCGGGACGCCAAAAGCCCAGCTGCACGCTCGCGAGCAGGCAGCAGCGCTGCCGCGGCCCAGTGGGCAGGGCGCCGAAAGCCCTATAGCGCGCCCGCGTGCAGGCAGCGGCGCTGCGGGGCGGCCTGGTGGGCGGGGCACCGAAAGCCCGGTGCGCGCACGCAGTGATTCGCAGCGGCCCAGTGGGCGGGGCGTCGAAAGCCCAGCCGAAAGCCCAGCCGCGCACTTCCGCGCTGGCAGAGTCGCTGCAGTGGCCTGGTGAGCGGGGCACCAAAAGCCCAATTGCGTGCTGGCAAGCAAGCAGCGGTGTCGCTGCGGCCCGGTGGGCGGGGCACCGAAAGCCCAGTTGCACGCTGGTAGTGTGGCCTCAGAGGCCCGGTGGGTGGGGCGCCAAAAGCCCTGTGCGCACCGGCCATAGCTCGGGTGGCAGCCGCTTTATGCTCCCGGCTCTGCCACGACCGCCGGATTCACTCCAAGCACGTCCAATGCAGCTGTGCCCACTCAAGCCCCAGCCCTCACTCCAAGAGCCCTGTCCTCAGAAGGCGCTCCCTCACAGTCAATCTCCTCCGTAAATCGGGGGTGCTGAGCTGTTGTGGGCTGGTGCCCTGCTCTCACCCCGCCCGCCGGGAAGTGCCGCCGCCCTGCTCCACAGTCCCTGTGCCACTTTAGGCTCTGTGATCTGATTAGGGCACTGCGTGCTGTCCCTTGAGTTCGGATGTTAAATTGTCCACAGTCTTGTGGGGCTTCCACGCTCCCTAGGTCTCGGCTTCCAGCCTGCCCTCGATCCAGCTCCACTTTGACCGTAGTCCCCCAATCCCCCTTTGTTTTTGCCAGCCCCGGGCCGCGCTCCGAGTCTCTGTCCTCGAACCGCTGCTTCCCCTTCCCTCTCCCGCTCTCCCCTTTTTTCTCTAACCTTTGGGTGTTGTTCCGTGTTGTGTGGTTCTCTTAGTTGAGGTTTCTTCTCAGGGTTTCCCCTGTGGATTCCCCTCTGTTCACAAGGCCCTTCCCAGGCAGTTATCGGCGTTCTCCTCTCATGCCGCCATCTTGGATCGCCCCTAAAGTAGAATTTCTTTTCTTTTTTTTTAACAATAGGCACAAATAAGAACAATAAGCTCTATGAATTTACATCACAATTAATATTATTTCCAGACCCCCAAACCAGTATTCATTCTACTTATAAAAATATATTTAAAGCTAAAATTATATTTCTAAATCCATATTTTAGGTCTCCAGCTACCTCAGTAAACGTTGTTAAGATTTTAAAATATTCTACAAGGGAAATTACTCTTTTCTCCAGAAAAATAATGTACTTATTTTAGGAAACCAACTTCTTCTTCAGCCACTTTAACATTTTTAACAGAAGAACCTTATAGCTGAATAGTCTCAAAACTTCAATATTCTCTCTCTAAGTAGTTCTGCATGCAAACTGTGAATACGAAACAGGCTTTAGAATCTGACAAAGCCAGATATAAAATCCATCCCTGTTATTTACTAGAAGTGATAACTTACATGTATTTAACTTACAATTGGTTTTTTGTTGTTATTGTTTGTTTCAGCTTGGCTTGGCTCTTGGTTTGTAAATGGGAATGTGTGAAGATTAAATGAGATAATATAAAAAAAAACATCTAGCCTGGCATTGATTGGCATGTATCTTTATTAAGATCCTTTGTGCTCTGCCTATAACATTTAGTACATCAGTCCCTTCAACAAGCACATTCTCGTTGAATGCTAAGCGAAGGACTCCCCAGTCTACGACCATCATTGTAACTGACACTTGCATTGCTCTTCTACATGCCAAACTCTGTTCTAAGTGCTTCACATAAGTAGCTTATTTAATTCTCATAGCATACTCTGAGGCAGGCATTATTATGATCCCTGTTTTTGTAAACGATGAAACCCAATGAAACAGGTTTAACAACTTGCCAAGACTCTATAAGATAGCAAGTGGGGATCTAAAATCCCAATTTAGAATCTGTGTTCTGATTTTACAAGTAAAATGAACAAGAGCTTAATATCTACTGCTGATCTTAATGCACTCTGGAACACTAAAACTACAATAACTATAGAATTTGTTTTCCCCAGACTTGGCTCAATTCTATGCAGAAGACATTATTATTTGGCCTCTGCTTGTAGGTGGGGACATGTCTGAAGAAATAGAGTTTTAATTATAGGGAGCCTGATATTTCTCATGGCTTATCTTCATTCTCTTTTTATTTTTTTTATTTTTTGGATAAGTGTAGGAGGTTCTGTTGTAAAATAATATTATATAAACCAAAGAGTTCTTAAAGACCTCTGTGTCTACGATTTTGAGCAAAAATATGCATTAAAATAGCCCAGGTAGCTAAGCAAGGCTGCAGCAAATGACCACCAGAACAAATTCTCCTCTTTATGCCTTGATCTGCTTAAATTATCACATACATCATTTATTCATCAACAGTTACATACCTTATTTATTCACTTAACAGATATGTATTGGTTGCCTCTGCTAGTGCTAGAGTTGTGAGCCTGGGGGGGGGTGTCTCCTTTGATGAATCTTACACTCTAGTTAGAAGAGGCTGATGATAATCAAGCGTCTGTTGTTGGATTATGTGTTGAAGTTTCTATCTATCTATCTATCTATCTATCTATCTATCTATCTATCTATCATCTATCTATCTATATTGTTTTTTGATTTTCCCCTTCTCCCATTTCCGCCCACATGGTACCACAAACACTAGTTTTCTTCGTCCCAGCTACGACAAAGAAGAAACCAAGACTGGGGGAAATCCTTGACCTGTCATCGAGAAGATCCGTAGATGCGCTTCCCAGAAACCAGATGAGCCTGAACCCCAAGGATGGAGAATTAGAAGGATCAGTAGCTCCTCAAATGAGAGAGGATAGAAAAAACTATGTGGCAGGAGGAGAAAAGGAAAACTTTGGTCATGAGACCCTCATCACATGAAAGAAAGATCCCAGAGGATATTCAGTCCTTACAAGCCTTCAGAGGACATGCATATACAGCCCTGTATGCCTGGCACATAGTAGTGTGCAATAATTATGAGCTAGTATAATTATTATCTCTTTATTATTTTGCTATTTTCATTACAACCAGGCCCTGTTGTGCCAGGAGTCCTGTGTCAAAAGCCCTTATCCATGGCTGACTCCAAACTGTCAGCTGCATGCCCTTAGACCTCTCCCAATTGTCTCACTCTTCCTTCCTCGTGCTTATTCTTCCAAGCTTCTAGGATAGCCATCCAAGTCCTACCCAGTCTGTCTCCTCTCTTAGGTTCACTGATCCCCTTTGTCCTGCTATCACTAGGGCTCCGGATCTCTTCTCATCATATGGATGGTCTATGCTCATTTCTGTACAAAAGAAGGTAGTGTATCTCCAGTCAGGAATAATAAGCCTCCATTTTATTTTATTTATTTATTTATTTATTTATTTATTTATTTTTAATTTTAATATTGTGTTCACGCAAATTTCAATCTGCTTGTTTCAAGGCACACAACCTACCCCAAAGGTTAAGACTGTATGAGACACAGGTCTGAACTGTATGTTGTAAATAAAAACCCCAATTAATAACTAGCACTGTGAGCATTGCCATTTATCCTTTGTAGCAGCACTTGGGGTTCTTTGCTGGGTTGTGAAGGTGGGGAACCATGCAAAGCCCAAGAAAAAAATGGTCTCATGCTATTGATTATTATCTAAGTGGGTATTATGGATTGCACTGTGACCCAACCCTTAATCACTCATATGTTGAAGTCCCAATTCCTAGTATGTCAGAATGTGACTATGTTTAGAGACAGGACTTATAAAGAGATAATTAAGTTAAAATGAGGCCATTAGGGTAGATCCTAATGCAATCTGACCGGTGACCTTAGAAGAAGAGAAAATTTGACACAAAGACACAACAGGATGTGAAAACACAGCGAAAAGTCCACATGAGGATGCAGCAAGGAGGCAGCTACCTGCAAGCTAAGGAGAGAAGCCTCAGAAGAAATCAAACCTGCCAACATCTTGATTTTGTAATACTTCTAACTTCTGGAAATGTGAGAAAATAAATTTTCATTGTTTAAGTCACCCAGCCTGTGGTATTTAGTTATAATAGCCCTAGCAAACTAATATAGTACTATTATAATAGAACTTATTCACTTTCCACATCTTTAAATGGGCATCAACCCTCACAGGGCCTGTGAAGTTATGAGGACAAGTCAGATATAAAAGTTCCCAGAACATTGTATAGCACTTATTAGGCACTCAGTTAATCATTCTGTCTTTTGCTTAGGAGAAGATACTCAACTATAGTTGGATGCCAGCTAGACAATATCAAAGTTGTGGCTGACATGGTCCACGTGGCTCTTATGGTTGTAGCTAACGATAGCCTTGAACTCAGTTCACTGTATACTATTTCAACTGCTTGATAGCTACTGAAGTCAAAGAAGATTTTTTTTTTCCCCAGCTACAATAATTTTTCCTCTAAGACTTATAAAAGACAAAATATTCAAAGTTTGGAAAACATAATGTATCAAAGATGGTTCTGGTTTTTCTGAGTCATTGAAGGGACAGAGGCACATCTCTTTTTATTTGTGCTGGGAATTCTTCCAAATTGCATTAGCACTCAATCTCACCCACTTGGGAAGCTAATACACAGCCCTAAAGTGTTCTTTTTTCAGTCAATCATACAGCTCTTTACCATGAACAGATCAATGGGCTCACTCTTATTATTTAACTTCTGTCATAGTTTACAGTGGGCAGTGTCTTATAGACCAACCAATTATTGTGGTTCCTACTTAAAACAAAAATTCCTTTTTCTTCTGATTTATAAAAAATTGACCAAAAAAAACATTTAAAGTGTAATGGCTCTTTGAATTTAAACTTAATATATTTTGGGTTTGGAGAGTGTACCTGTCAGGAAATCATTACTGTTCTGAGGTTTGACTCACATGTCTATTTCTGTACTAATCCCCATTAAGGAACAAAATAGTCTTATCTTTACAGTGTCAATCAGCCTACCCCCTAAATCCATCAGTCAGGTATCATTTTCCACTTATATCTTTATATGGCATTTTCTGTTACCGCTATATGATGGAACCCCAAATTACTGTCTAGGAGTACATGTCTCTCTATAGATATAGATAAAAGATAGCTAGATATAGATGATGATATAGACACAGATAGAGATAGAGATAGACACAGATATATATATATATTTACATCACTTTGATCGCTGATAGAAAATTGATCTTCAGGAAAAAAGAACTTCACTACAAACAATTCGATAAATGAAAACTATTCTAATTACACATTAAAAGATAAGCATTTTAAAGTAAGTTTTGTGTCTCACTTTCTCACTTTATCCTAAGCCTGAGAAAAGCTTTAATAACAACTTTAATTAAATGAACTAATGAAGTGCAATAAATAAAAGATAAAAAACCATTCCTTGTTCTTTGAAGTTTTAAAGCATCAAAATGATGATAATTTAAACATCTGAAATCTTGCATGTATAAATGGCTGCGGACTTAAGAAATTTTTTCAGGGTCCTTAGTTGAACTAGCAAGGGAAACAATAATTGAGTGAAAAGGGCAAATCAAGCACTCACACTGGAACTTTGTCAAACCAGCTCTCCCCTCTATGATGCTGCTAAGAAGTAAAAATGCAATATGACAGGAAGACTCATTTAAAAGATGGCCACCAGGATGCTCACTGACCCAGAAGATTGAAATATGCAGTATCCTAGAAGGAAAAAATAGAGCTCTCACTGAAGGATAATTTGACTAGCTAAATTATTCTTTCAAAAGTGCAAAGAACCCATTATTCACACAATAGCAGAGTTGGGTGAGTCTCCCTTAAATGAACACTTTACAAGAGAAGATTGCTAAGTGAAACTAAGTTTGGAAAAGATGGTGGGATAGGATACAGTCTTGGAAGATTGGGAAAACAACCTCAAACCCTGGACTCCTGCTTACTGAGTGTTCACTGTGAACACTAGTGGTGTTCGTCCACATCTCTGACATCTGCCTCTGGAGTAAGGTTTATATATGATAAAAGTGTGCATTAGTACACAGAACACAAGGACACATGCACAACAAAATGGACAAATCCCATTCATAGATAGGGGTAATGTCTTTGTAAATAGCAAACCATTTATTTTCATTCTTTCTGTAAATTTGTGTCAGTTTGAAGCTTTGTATGGCTAAAGTTTATAATCTCGGGGTGAGAGTTATTGTAGGAAGAGACAGACAGACAATGGATGTGCTAAATTCATTTGTAACCTCTTTCAGCCTATCTGGGACTCAGCTTATAGAACTTCTCTGGCCTAGAGTATGGAGAAAAGATCCCTCTCACCTCTAGGACATAAAACTGGTTTTTCACTAATAAAAAGGAAATATGGCTTGGAGTGAGAGAGCAAGACTACTTTTTTTTTTCTATTCTGGGAGTTTGAGGGAAGTTAGAAAAAGATGATGGGATACAATAAGCTAAGACATGGTGAGATAAAATGAAAAAAAAAAGACTACGGTAGATAAGACACAATAAGCTAAATTAAGGTGGTATAAAATGGAACAACAACAAAAAACAAACAAAATGACTAGACACTGTCCTCAGAAGTAAGAAAAAACGGGGGTTAGTGGAGACTCTTGTCCTGGCTCTCCCTATGGAATTTAAGGAAGAATTTTTCAATCAGGAGCAAATCACATCAAGGTAACCAGGTGGTTCAGTGTACTTTGACAGAAAATAAAATGCCATGATATTTGGCCATCCAGCCCCACTCATGTCGGCAGGGATGGGCCCCATAGATTCCTGCAGCCCCCCGAGTGGAAGCAATTGGTAGTGAAGTTAAGAGGGATGGGTTGTCATGGAGTCAACCATCCTGAAGAGCAGTGAGGGCTGAAGTGAGTCTGGGTCAGCAAGGGAGGGCCAGAGAGACCAGCTTTGGGTTATGACAGCCACGGACAGCCACTGCACGTGTAAACAGGACTAGCCTTTGCCAGGTGGACAGAGGACATTGTACCAAGGCCCCAAAGGACACAACCTCTTTATCTCTATCAGGAGGTTACCCTACCTGTGGAGATATTTATCTTTATTATTACTTGAAAAGAAGCTAGAAACGTGGGCAGAGAAAATCAATCATCAGAATCTATTTTTTTCTTAGTGAAACTAAGCATCTCCTAAATTAATGATTCAAATCAGGGCCGGACAAGATGCTGATTATGTTCCACTGGTGGACTACCAAGCAATTTTTGGGTGACCACCTGAATAATAAAATAAATAGCCAGAAGACCGCTATACGTGGAGAAAATTAGAAGTAATCCTTGCCCTGAATAAGTCTGCCAAGCCTGGTTTAAGTTATTTAAACTAATAGAATGCATAAGTTTGCTCAGGCTGCCATAGCAAAACCACAGATTGGATGGCCTAAATAAAAGAAATTAATTTCTCATAGTTCCAGAAGCTAGAAAGTACAAGATCAAGGTGCCGGCCTAGATCAGGTGCTCATGTGACACAGAGAGAGAGAGAGAGAACTCTATGTGTCTTTTCAGCTTCCTACAGATCATTGGCCCTATTGGATTTAAGTCCAACCTTTATGAGCTCGTTTCACCTTTATCACCTTTTCATAGACTCTATCTCCAAATACACACTGGGGTTAGGGCTCCAGCATATGAATTGTAGGAGGACACAATTCTGTCTATAGTGAGGACTAAGTATTTGTTTTCTTCCTTCTACACAGTGGATTGAAGTTGGTGCGGAAACAAAATTAATTATAGACAAAAAAAAGAAGCATACCTTCTCTGAATATCAGTTTAAAAACAATAGAAATACTCTGCCTTTGTGAATATCCAGACACAAGCATAACAACGAAGTGACGAGTTGTGCCCTGATGAAAGGACAGACCCTGGGTCACTAGTGGCTGGGGACAGCCTTAGACCAACACATTGGAAACAAATAGTGCACTGGGCTTATTGTAGCTCACTTCTGAATCTTCTCATGCTTTAAAAAATATCGGCCCTGCCCTTCGTATGCTTCCTGTATGTGTAGTACATATTTCTCAATAGATGTCATTAACTGGACAATCTTACCAAATGAGTTGCTACTTTATGGAAGTGTTTTTGCATCCCAAGAAGGTAATGATTCAGGCATTTTCTGAGTTCAAGGTTAAAGAAAAACAAAACAAAACAAAACCTGTTATTACTATAGGACACAATGAAATAACCAGCAGAAACAAATAGCTCTGTTTTGCACTAAATATACATAGCCCACAACCTAATTTCCACTCCCATGTTCCCTTTGAAAGAAATCTTAGCTTCCCCAAAACATTTTGGCAAAGCTGGTCTATAAATAAATTATTACTCTTTTCGGGGAGATAAATAAAACAAAGGACATCAGCTTTGTTTGTTCTGCATGTCATTGTGGGAAGGTGGAAGGGAACACTTATGGATATCATGAGAAATCAGTCAGAAATCAAGACTTATTGTGATCCTCCAGATGGAAAATTTTGAGATCCGGATAAAAATATATTTTCTCTCGATTATTTGCTACATTGGTGAGAGATAAATTCAAAAGCACCACCTTCTTAAGTTTAGTAATATTAAGAGTTTTTTCCTTCAGAATCGTCCCAGGGATCATTATTTCTCCACGAATATCCCTGAGTCCTTGAAGGAAGATTCATGCCATGTGGGAAGATGCATTGTAGTGAATACAAAGAGACTTGTGCTCCAAGCCATCTTTCACTACTTATAAGTCACTCTGCTAAGTGTCCTTAATTGTAAACAGGTTATTTTGAGGCTCTAAAGAAAAAGCAAGAACTCAGACATGAATGTAGGTACCTCTTTGGTATCTAGTAGGCTTTCAAAACATACATATTGTAAAAAATGAAAGAACACACAGATTGGACTGAGTATGTTTAATCTTTTCCTATCCTCCACATCAAGAACCTTCAAAAAGATCGTTCCTCTTAATAATACTACCTGCATCTACTCATCAAAGTATAGAATAAATCATTTCAAAGATGTGAAAAAATGTGACCAAATGGAACTAGTTTGGAAGTAAAAGAGAGGAAAAGAAATGATCCATTCAGACAATGACACCTTTAGGATGCTCTCCTGGTCCCTGACGCTGTCTCAAGTATTCTAAGTTTGACTGAAGTTAGCATTCTTATTTAGTTGAGTTTTATTTGACCCAGTCAGACTGCCATTTTGGTAGACTTGTTCCTCAACAGCTGATTGTCTGATCCAGAAAAAAGCCAAAACTCAAGGAAGAGCCATTTCTTTGCTTCTTTTCGTTTCCTGTGCTACTGACAATTGAATTATATTTTTAAAATAATGCATGCACAGGAAACTTTAGAATACTCAATAAAGCCAGCTGCAGAAGGCTGAAAGTCATCTCAAAGCTATATCAAAGCACAAGAGATTTATTTTGCTTGAAATGGTCACCTATGGCAACAGCATTTTCTAACTGTTTTGTCCGTCATTTATTCTGTAAGTAAATGTGACTTTCTGAGTGAAGCCACTAAATTTCTCTTAGGATCAGTGCTACCTGAAAATAGTGGATATTGTACTAGCTTAGATAAGTGTAGAGTCTTGCTTACTTGATTTCCAACTCAGTTCTGCCGAAGATCCAGTAGAGTTAAGTATGGCAGGGTTTCTTAATCGGGAGTCCCTAGAAGAGGAAATATTATGTGTATGTAATCATTGTACAAATCCAGGGGGTTGTCAACCCTATTCTTATGTTCATATGCTATTCTTGTAGTGGCCCTATGATTGTGCATTTTTGTATGAACATGGTTCATAGCTCTTATCAGACTTTCAAAACTGTCCCAAACCCTCCAAAGTTAAGGATATTCATCAGGTTTCAAGAACCGTAATAGGAAGCATCTGATTTCTCTTTTTTCTATATTATGCAAAAGAGTCAACCATGCTAAGTGTCTTCCTTGCATTTAGTTTAAACGTGTTGGTTTTTAGTTAATTGATGATGATTCAGAGGCCTTTGTCCTTTGTCCACCTTCTCTGCCTATTACATTATAGCTATTTTCACAATTACTTATAAGCTCATCCACCAAAGGGTCTTCCACAGACCGATGAGGTAAATTTATTACCTAGTCATTCTGCTAAAAAGCTGGATGAAGAAGCTATATTAATGTAATCTAATGTAATCTATTGACTTTCTGTACTATTACTTGACATTTTCAATTCCTCATGTTATTCACATCTCCTTAACCACTGACAAGTGGAAGTCAACCTTGCCTGAAAAATAGATATTTATTAGCCCACACAAAGCATGTGCTTTTAATCCTGCTTACTCAACACCATGGTTTTTCAAGGAGTTTTTGGAAAAGAAAACTACCTACCAAATGTGCAGAAAAGGTTGTTAAGTGATGCTGTAAAATCAAGCACGAAAATAAATAGGTTGTATGTGTGTGTATGGAAGGAGGGTCAGAAGACATCAAATATTCAGCCTAGAAATCAAATGACCAATACTAATTCTATAGCAACTATCTAGCTGGTGAATACTGAATGGCCTCTTCTCCACATTCTGACACAAAGAAAATAGACAACTTGTTCATTCACACCAGACAAATGCTGCCTGGCATCTACACACAGTCCCAATTTAAAGGAGACTTGCTGCTCAGGCAGAAGGAATTCAATCTCCTGTTGGAGATAATGAAAGAGCTTTACACTTTTAATCAGATATTGATTGATTACTGTAATATGCTCTTGAAGCAATAGCTGTGGGCATTGAGAAATAAGGGAAGAATGGAAGAAATTTTCAGGATATGAAGTAAATAAGTGTTTGAGACTTGGAAACTGCAAACAACAGCAATTGATACTTTAAAAGCCTGGCTTCACTTTTGCAGCCTCTAATAAAGTCCACTCTTATTGACTGTTGGGAAGCTGACAGAGTAAGAGTATTTGTGAAGAGGTCTCCAGGGCTAGTAATTGTTCTTGTCTACTGGATTTCTTGCCAGCTATCCCAACTGGTTAGTAACCAGTAACTCAAGCAGTAAAGTCCTGACACTACAGGTTCTATTTTATTTTTTATTATAGGCTGTAATTGTCATTTAATTGTATTTCTGGACTTTTCATGAAATTTTTATTTCTTGCATTCCAGAACATGCAGCACAATGTGTACAGACTTGTAAAAACTATTCTGGATGAAGAAAAAGGCCAGGAATGGTCTTTCACATCTCAAGATTCTGAGTCTTCGCTAGGTGGGAAGGCTGTTCTTCTGATTATGAGACACGCAAACCAATATGGCTAAGCTCATAATAAGAGAACAATTCCATTTGCAAACATTTATATAACTCCCACATTCTGCATAGCACTGTGACACATGCTAGGAGAGATGATAGATGCATTACTATTCTCAAAATCATTACTGTGGCCCAAGAAAAAATATATTTTAAAAAAGAGTAAACATGAGCACAGGAAATTCAATGCTAAGGGATTAATTCAAAAAATGTGCACAAAAATATAAATATTTAAAGAAATTTTGAATTTGAGTAAAAATTAGAGGGTAGCCAGACTAATGTAAAGGAAAAGGCAATCAATGAGCTAGAATTTGTAGCCTTATAGGACAAATGTTACACCAGCCATTAGGGAGTAATCAAGCAGTCCTCATTTATAACATACTGAAATTAAAATCGTAAAGTACTGCTACAACTACAGTCCAGAGTATTTCTCTGACAGCCCAGTGTGCCCAAGGATACAGGTTACATATAGGGTGGAAATTTACTGTGTCATTTTCCAACATGTAAAATGGAATAAAGAATTACTTTATTGGGCTCACTGGAGATGCCTTTGCCAAGACTGTACAATTATTACAATCCTGAAATTGTTAGGACTCCATCATAAGATGTCAGTATAACTCTCAAGGTTGAAGATCTCCCTCATTTCATTGCTAAAAGACATTTAACTCTATCTCTGGAATGCCTTTAACAAGCTTCTGAGAAGATACACATTGTAATTGTTTAAAAAAAAAATGAAAAGTCTGTTGATTGCTCAATTTAAGTTTCAGATGCACATATACAATTTCCCATTTTACCCCATAAATATTTTAGGATCTGTATGTCACCTTGAGATTCTCAATAGGCTGTCCTCATGGGCTATAAAGATGGATTCAACCTAGTGGTACAAGAGGTAACTATTTTAGTGTGACTTGAGGGCTTTGGCCAGTCCCAAATATCTTCCCACTGGTCTCACACGCAGGGCCCCATGATTAGAGTCACTCACTCTCTTAGGGAAATCTCATATAGTAGCACACAAATATTTTTATTTTTAAAGATTTATTTTATTGTTTTTTCACAGAGACAGAGAGAAGGGGGAGGGCCCAGAGCAGTCTCCATAATTATACGTCACCAGCTTCTGATGTGGTTTCATTCCACAGAGGTGGGCAGGGACCACACAGGGCAAGAATTGGGCTGGTGGCCTCCCACATGGGAGGCATGCCCCATAAACCAGGGTCTGAAACAGAGGGTGAGAACCAAACTGGAGGCCTCCCGCATAGGAAGTACAACCCAGTTTAGCATATGGGTCTGTCTGCACAGACTGGGACTGGGACTAGATTTGCCTGCTAGGGCTGCTAAGTAAGTGCTTAATCTGCTGAGTCAGCCCGGCTTCCCTCAAATATTTTGATAAGAAGTAGGACTAGGTTGTAATGTCAGCAAGATGTCGGAATAGAAAGTACTAGAAGACAAAGTAAGAGCAATTAGGCAAGTAAAAGACATAAAAGCATCCAATTTGGAAAGGAAGAAATACAATGATCTCTGTTCACAGATCACAGAATCTTATGTAAAAAAACTTTAAAGATTTCATTAAAAAATTGTTAGAACTAACAAATGAATTCAATAACGTTGCAGGATATAAAATCAAAGTAGAAAAATTAATTGTATTTCTACACACTAGCAACAAACACTCCTAGAAGGAAATGAAGATAACAATACCATTAATAGCATTGAAAAAAACAAAATGCTCAGAAATAAACCTAACCAAGGAGGCGAGAGACTTATACACTGAAAACTACAAAACATTGTTGAAAGATAGCAAAGAAACAAATAAATGGAAAGACATTCTATGTTCATGAATGGGAAGAGTTAATATTGTTAAAATGTCCACACTATCCAAAGTTTTATTAGTAAAATCCCTATAAAATCCCAATGACTTTTTTCTATTTTTTAAAGAAATAGATAAAACAATTCTAAAATTCATATGGGAATACAAAGGACATTAAATAGCCAAAAACATCTTGAGAAAGAAGAACAAAGCTGGTGACATTGTACTTCCTGATCTTAAATAACATCACAAAGATACAGAAATCAAAACAGTGTGGTATAAAGACAGATAGGACACAATCAGTGGAACAAAATAAAGCCCAGAAATAAACCCACATTACACAGTGAACTGATCTTCAATAAGGATGCCATGAGTATACAATGAGGAATAAATCATATTCAACAAAAATTATTGAGAAAATTGGATATCCACATACAACAGAATGAAATTGGATTCTTATCTTAAACTATACACAGCAACATCAACTCAAAATGAATTAAAGGCCTAAACATAAAACCTGAATCTGTAAAACTCCTAGAAGAAAACACAGTAGAAAAACTTGATGATGTTGATCTTGACAATGATTTCTTGCATGTGGCACCACAGACGCAGGCAACTAAAGCAAATACAGACAAGTGGGATGTCATAAATTAAAAAGCTTCTGCACAGCAAAAATAAAATAAAATAACAAAAACAAAAAAATAAACAACCACACACACACACATGCACACAAAACAGAGTTAAAAGGCAATTTACAAAATGGTAGAAAATATTTTCAAACCATACATAGCTGATAAGGGATTTTGAATCCAAAATATACAAGAAACTCCTTCAACTCAATCGCAAAAATAAAACCAAACTAAAATGAAACAAAACCCAAAACAACAACCATCAAATAACTCAATTTAAAAATTGGCAAAAGATGAATGGATATTCAAGATATTCAAGACATACACATGGCTCACAGGTATATAAAAAGATGCTCAACATCACTAATCAAAAAATATATACAAATCAAAATCACAATGAGATATCATCTCACATCTGTTAGAATGGTAGAATAAAACAATAACAACAACATCAACAACAAAACAAAACAGAAAATAAGTGTTGGCATTGATGTGAAGAAACAGGAACCCTTTTACACTATTGCTAGGAATGTAAAATAGAACAGCCACCATATAAAACAGTATAAAGTTTCCTCAAAAAGTTAAAACTTGAACACTATAATGATCCAGCAACCCTAGTGCTAAATATTTAATCAAAAGAAATAAAATTGGGACCCCCAAAGAGATATTTGCACTCCCATGTTCACTGTACTATTCACAATAACCAAGAGGCGGAAACAACTGAAATATCCACTGACAGATGAATAAAGAAAATGTGGTGTGTGGGCATGTGCATGTGCATGTGTGTGTGTGAGTGTGTGTGTTTTGATTGCACCATGCCTCAGGGAATGAGATTCACCTCCTTTTAATCAAGTGGTTTCTAAAACATACTAACACCAAACGAGTCCTGGGCAACCACAGCCTCCTGAACAAGAAGCTTCTCCCCTCCTTGCTACAATTCTTCTTCGATTTTCATTTGCTGTTTAGCTTTTTACTACCCCCGTCTTGAACGTCAGTCCTTCTAGGGATGAATGGCAGGAAGGAAAGAATGGAGAATTAGGAGATAGACAGAGTCAGTTTAAGTCTTGGCTCTGGCCCTTTGCAAATACCTAGACTTTAGTAAATGATCTGACTCAAGCTTGTCCAACCCCCAGGCAGCATACGGCCCAGGAAAGCTTTGAATGGGGCCCAACACAAATTTTAAACTTTCTTAAACTATGAAAAATTTTTATGATCTATTAGAGCATTATGAGATTTTTAAACTTTTCTTCTGTTCATCAGCTATCATTAGTGTTAGTGTATTTTATATGTGGCCCAAGACAATTCTTCTTCTTCCAGTGTGGCCCAAGGAAGCCAAAAAGTTGAACATCTTGATCTACCTTGTCTGAGACACAGGATTCCCCCTTCATGAAATGGATTAGTAACGACCACAAACAGCTTTGTGTGAGTTATGTGAGGTAAGTTAAGGTATCCAAGTTTTAGAGGTGGAGATAATGTCAGAAGTATTTCATCCAATGGTTTTTAAATACTTCTATGCTTGCTATTATCTAAAAGAATTTTTAAAAATTCTGTACTCTCATTCATTTGAAGTTGCCATCTAACATCTTTCAAGTTTAATTAAACTTTCAAGTTAAATGGTCACAAAGATATGTTTTTTTGTAATTGTATAGATATTGACATTTAAAAATAAAATTATTGGGGATGCCAGGACAGCTCAAGAGGTTGAGCACTTGCCTTGCAACTGTGAGGTCCAGGGGTCAAATCCCAGCTGCAACCCTTGTAGACCTATATGCTGAACTGTGGCGCTACTGGTAACTGATGGCGGCAAAGGTCTCCCCTCCCATGTGGGAGGCCCCCAGTTTAGTTCTCACCCTGCAAAGCCTTACATCCACCTGTGTGGAATGATGTTCAACTATGGTGACTGCTCTGGGCTCTCCATATTCTCTCTCTCTCTTACCTTCTCTCAAAACAATAAAATAAATCTTTAAAAATAAATAAAATAAAATTATTAAATCACATCTAGGAATTTAAATGCTACACCATTCTAGCACCTATCATTTTCTACTTTAAAAGTATACATATATGACTAATGTGAATAATAAAACCAAACTGAAAAAAGAAAAAAATGGTAGTGGTGACAGGGTGACAGTGGTGAGGGGCGGTATAATAATTCTACATTGAAAGGGACTTAAAAATATAGATAACAATAAATGCAATGCATTGGATGCTAGATTAAAAAAAATCAGTGCATTAAAGGATACTTTTCAGATAACTAGGGAACATTAGAATATAGTCTATATAGTGGAAAATATTATGGAAAATTGTTAAATTTCCAGTTTTCTTAGATATGACCATGGTTTTGTTCATGTTAAAATTTTTGAAAGTGTCTGGAACTTACTTTCAAATGGCACAGATTAAAAAATGTACATGCACACATCCACACATAAAAAGGGAGAGCAAAAAGCAAGTGTAGCAAAAATTTAATAATTGGTGAAGGATTCACCAATTATTAAATTCACCTTATTTAAAGGATTCTTTGTACTATTTTTTTTTTTAGATTTATTTTTATTGTTTTTTTAACAGAGAGAGAGAGACAGAGTGAAGGGGGAAGGCCCAGAGCAGTTTCCATAGTTGACAGCATTAGTTTTCCATACGGTTTCACTCCAAAGGTGGGCGCGGGGCTGGGCAGGGCAGGAACTGGGCCCAGAGCCTCTCGCATAGGCCCCAGCAAGAACTGACCTGGGGGCACACCCCAGTTCAGCATGTGGGTCCACATGGGCCAGGGCCAGGATTCGATCCTTGGGCTCCGGGGCTGCAAAGCGAGCGCTTAACCCACTGAGCCATCCCGGCTTCCCCTGTACTACTTTAAAGATCTTTCCAGAGGCTTGAACTTTCACAAATTAAGAAATTGGAAGAATTTATTAAAAATGCATGAATAAGCTTTATGTTTGGTAGGAAAATTGTATGTTATTCTTGTTTTCTGTCTGAAATTTGTGTTTCTACTTCATTTCCCCACAGAAATTTTTCTAAAAGTATGTTTTTATGATTGAAAATATCTAATTGACCACTTGTCATATTTCTCTCCAAAATATGGTTATAAACATAAAAATTTTTCTTCCAGATTGTTATACTTAAAATTATTACTATATGGTAGATCAAAACAAAGTAAAATTCTCCAGAAATGGACTATTTAATGAGATAAGGTGGCTCTTTTGTTCCCATTTAGCTCCTATGTCCATGAATAAATATGGCTTATTGCAACAATGATATAGAGTTCAACACCAAACTATTTCTGTTTTTGTTTTTATAAATAAGAAATCTTGTTCATGTTTGTTAGTAGATGAGAATGGAGAACTGTTTTTCTTTTGTTCTTTTTTCTTTTTTTAGAAAAAGTCTTGTTACAGCAATGTTATTCAAGTACATGAATTCTTTTTAAGTTAAATGCTAAAAATCACACTGTGATTCACCCTGTTAGAAACAATTTAATCCCATCATCCTTCAGTTTTATTCAAAGCAAAATTAAGAGCCACCTGACATTCAAAAGGATCCTATTACTCAGTGACTTGAGTCATTCATTTTCTCAATTTCTGGGAAGATTACCAAAGTCTTTTCTAAGACTTATGAAATGATCACTAAATATATATTTAAAAAAAAAAAATAGAAGCACCCCGTCTTCATAGTCAAGAAAGTTAGCCAAATCAGATTTAAATCCTCTCAGAAAATGTCTGAATTTAATACACACATCCAGGACTATTATGAAATCTACTAAGAAATTCCTCATAAAAAGTTTTTCTGTTTGTATATTACTGCATATTCAAACACCTTAGAACTTAGTGACTTAAAATAACAAATTATTTTGCATGATTCTCTGGGTTAGTCATTTGGTTCTTCTGCTTCACAAAAGGCACTGGGAGAACTGAAAAGGCCAAAATCGCCTCCCCCACCCCCCCTCCCCATGCTGGAAGCTCAGACAGGCCTGTTGGTCAACGGTCTCCAGTCTCGATGTGGGCCTCTTCATGTGTCTGCTTGGCCTTCTCATAGCAAAACTATTTCCAGAAGAAGCTTCAAGAAGATAAGCCACAGGGCGCAAGATTTGTCCAGCTTTGTATTGTGCTCATTAATGTTTCATTAGCTAAAACTAGCCACTAAAACCTAAACATCACTTAGAAACCACCATCAACCAGTGGCTAAGCCTAGAGTCAATGAGGAAGGGGACTATAAAACAGTGAGAATATTAGGAAGTGTGATTTGTTGGAAGTCACCAAAGGAACTGTGTACCACAGTAACTTTTAAGATAAAAAAGCTGGGGATGTCAGCATAGCTCAGAGGCTGAGCACTTGCCTCACAATTGTGAAGTCCAGGGTTTGATTCCCAGGCCTGGCCTGTGCACACTCCATATGCTGAACTGTGGGGCAGCTGGTAAGCACCAGGATGGCTCAGTAGCAAAGTTCTCACCTCCCATACGGGAGGCCCCCCGTTTGGTTGCCACCCTGTGCAGCCCCCACATCCACCTGTGTGGAATGAAACCATGTCAGAACTAATGATGTACAACTATGGAGACTGCTCTGGGCCCTCCCCACTTCTCTTTTTCTCTCTCATCTTCTCTTAAAAATAATAAATAAATCTTTAAAACAAGATAGAAAAAGCAGTCAAGAAAAATTAAAATGATATAAATAATATTCTTTTTTTGTTTTATTTTGTGTTTTTTGTTTTGTTTTTGACAGAGAGAGAGAGAGAGAGAGAGAGAGAGAGATACAGACACAGAGAGAGGACTGAACTGGGGGCACTCCCCAGTTCAGCACATGGGTCTGCACGGGCCAGGGCCGGGATTCGATCCTCGGTCCCCAGCGCTGCAAAGTGAGTGCTTAACCCACTGAGCCATCCCGGCTTTCCCAATAATATTCTTTTTAACACTTTAAGTATTTCACTCCATTCTCTTTTTGCTTGCGTGGTTTCTGAAGAGAAGTCTGATGTCATTCTTATCTTTGTTCCTCTGTAGGTAAGGTGTTGTTTAAGGTATTGTTTTCCCCCTTCTTGTTCCTCTCGTGGTTTTCTGTCTTGGGTTTTCTACAATTTGAACATGACATGCCTAGGTGCAGATTTTAAGTTTTATTGTTGGTATTTACCCTGCTCATTGTTCTCCGGGCTTACTGCATCTATGGTTTGTGTCTGTCATTAATTTTAGAAAATTCTCAGCCTTCATTACTTCAAATATTTCTTCTGTTCCTTTTCCTTCATTCTCTTTCTGGTATAAACATTGCACATGTGTTACACTTTACGTAGTTGTCCCAGAGTTCTTGGATATTCTATTCTGTTTTTATATGTCTGTTTTCTCTTTGATTTTCAGTTTTGGAAGTTTCAGTTTCATGTTTCTCTGGCTATGGATTAGGCTGTGCTTACTGTTTCTTATAGCTGTGGTGTTATAGTGTAAAATTTCCTCTAGTGTTTGTTTTTGTTGCCCCTGTTGTCTTTTTTGTCCCTGGAGTGTCCTTAAATACGGTCTGAGTTTTGGAGTTCTTTTAGATATAATCCTCGATTATTATATACTTGTAGAAGCTCTGTTGATGTGGTGGTGAGGTGTGGGGGGAGGGGAAGCATTCTGTATAGTTCTTTAATTAGGTCTTGTCTTTTTTTTTTTAAAGATATTATTTTATTTATTTATTTATTTATTGTTTTTGACAGAGAGAGAGAGAGAGAGAGAGAGAGAGAGAGATACAGAGACAGAGAGAGAACTGAACTGGGAGAACTTCCCAGTTCAGCATATGGGTTCACACAGGCCAGGGCTGGGATTTGATCCTCGGTCCCTGGGGCTTCAAAGTGAGCGCCTAACCCACTGAGCCATCCCGGCTTCCCCAGGTCTTGTATTTTAAGGAGCCTGAGTTGGACATTTTTATTCCCCCAGGTTGGCTGAGCTTTGGTAAAATGCCACTCAGTTGCACGTCAGTAAAATAATTTCTCTTGATGGCAGGCCTTGTTAAGAAGACTACAGTGTTCTGGATAAATTTTCAAAATGTATGAGTATTTCTTCTCCGTCTGCTGAATCTTCACTGTGAGAACTTAGTAGGGCTCCTGGAGGAAAACTTTAAAAAGTGTGCCCTCACCCACCTCCCTGCCTCCCCACTCCCCATATTTTGCTTTTTAGCTAGTCTATACTGAGTCTCCAGAAATTCATCCAACAGTTTAAAGTGCTCCTATGATGAGAGTTTCTGCCACTGGGCTTCTACTCTTTCTAACCTGTGATTCTTTGTGTCTGCTCTTCAGTCCAGGTTTTGGGGGCAACAGTTTTTCCTGGACCTCAATGCCTTAACAAATCTAAGAAGAGTTGTTGGTTTTTAGTTTGTTCAGCTTTTTTTCTCGTAAGAACTTCTAAGCTCTTTACATGTTGGATTGTAAACAGGAAATCCTCAAAATAATATCCTTAATTTCTCATTTTATTCATTTCAATGCAGATACTGTGTAGCTAAAATTGTAAGTTATTATGAAGCCTGGAGTGTGATAAAAGGCATAGTTCTTATTCAGTAAATGTGTGTTGCATGAGTTCAGCTTTTGTAGATAATTCAGATATCACTCCATTAATTTTTAAAAATATGAATGATAAAATGTTACATATTTAATGAAAATCAAGACACATATTACTAAAAACCTAATCAGTTCTACAAATATTTTATGTTAACAGGAAAGAAATTGACTTTAATTGGTATAAATATTTCATGATATGGTTTGATAACATAACTTTGGTTAAAAGAAATCACCTACAATTTGTATCTATGGTTTTATCAAGTATAATTTGAAAAATCTAATAATCCATTAAACATAGCTGCAATGAAAGGAATAACATTATTAACCTGTTCCACTTTGTACCACTTTGGCTGTTTGAAGTTGCTCTTCTTTTCAGCCAATTAAAAAAAGACATGTGCTAATATATTCAGAAAAGCTGAAATAAAATGGTTTGCTTAAGAGTTCTGACAAATATGTCTCTGTAATCATGGGCAGAATCAGAGTTAGATATAATGTCATATACATGTAGATACTTTATTCAATGAATTTTCTAAATTATATGTTTAACATATTGTTAAAATGCCAGTACTTTTGGATGGGGTAACATCTTAAGTTGTTAGCCATTTCTATTCTGATGTGCATAAAGTAGGTTTCTGTATGAGAAATGACAGTAAAGAGCAAATGCCCTTATTTCAGAATCTGATCAGAAGAGCAGAACCATGATGAGTGATATGGAATGAAAGATTTATTAGAAGAATTAGACCTTAAGCATTTGTGAGTCCAATCATAACCATCCCTGCAGCTATAGGTGGGTTGGTTTTCTCTGGGGCACATAGATTGCACAGGAGGAAAAGTAAAATTCTAGGTTCTGCTCAGACAAAGGAATGGGGCAGGGGGAATAATTTCCATCACTTAATTGCAAGAGTCAGAATTTTGAGAGAGAAAATATATTGGGGAATTCCAACAATGTGGCTCTTCCTATTACAGGCATAGGTTGGAGGCCTTAGAAATGAGAGTTGATACACTGGTTTCTAAAGGGGAAAGGATGCTTGATGACTGGGACATATTTCTCACTCTTGATTAGCAGATGGGAAAGATAATTCAAGTGTGAATAAGGCTTAAGATGTGGGTCTAAGAAAGCCTGGTATCCTTTTGTCTCTCCTTCTATAATGGGCTTCAATGGGGAAGGCAAGGAGAGAAATATCTAGGTCAGATGGTGAGGAGTCTCAGAGTGAAAGTATAGCCAGGAAATGGCAAACCCAAAGAGAAGTTTCTTTTTCAACATGGATCCTGGACAGTAAACAAGTGATGGTCAAAAATGGTATCTGGGGGAAGCTGGGATGGCTCAGCGGGTTAAGTGCTTGCTTTGCAGCCCCGGAGACTGAGGATCGAATCCCAGCCCCAGACCATGTGGACCTATCTGCTGAACTGGGGTATGCTTCCCATGTGGGAAGCCCCCAGCCCAGTTCCTGCCCTGCACGGCCCCGGCCTACCTGTGTGAAATGAAACCATGTCAAAAATGAATGACGTACAACTATGGAGACTGCTCTGGGCCCTCCTCCTTTTCTCTGTCTCTCTCTCTTGTTCTCTCTCTGTCTCTGTCAAAAACACTAAAATAAATCTTTTTTAAAAATGGTATCTGGCTGGGTGGGACTGAGAGAAACCTCAGAAAGTCTTTAAAAAACACCAGCACAGTGGAGAGGAAATAGCCATGAGTTCCAAAAACCTGCAAAAAAATAAAAATAAAATAAAAAGTCTCAAAAGCCAGTGAGAGAGCCTGTAGACAGAAGACAGCTTGCAGTTGGATTTCACAACCCAGATAAATGAGGCTACAGGGCCTTGGGGGCATCAGCCATAAACACCAGCACCCAAAAGTGTGCATCAGACAAGAAATATCTTTGCAGAGGTCAGCATGGTAGGTGACTGCTGTGTACTGACTGACTTACTTATGATGCCTGAATGATTACTAAGACTCCCTTTCTTCCCTTATGGCCTCCGTTAACTCTTAGATCATCCCCAGAAGAAAGTGAGGCTGGGGGGAAACCCAGATTTTAAGTTGGGCATTTATTCAAAGTAACTGAATTTGAAGCAGAAATCAGATTACATTGAAATGTCAAGATCTCAAGATGGGGAGATGCTGAGATAGTTCAGCAGTTGAGTGCTTGCCTCACAATTGTGAGGTCTGGGGTTCAATTCTTAGCCTTGGCCCGTGCAACCCCATATGCTGAACTGTGGTACAACTGGTAACTGCCCATATGGCTCGGCCGCAAAGGTTCTTGGCTCCCGTGCGGGAGGCCCTGGTTTCATTTCTGTCCTGCTCAGCCCAACACTCACCTGTGTGGAACGAAACCATGTCACAACTAATGATGTGCAACTATGGAGACTGCTCTGGGGCCTCCACCCTTTTCTCTCTCTCTCTCTCTCTCTCTCTCTCTCTCTCTCTCTCTCACACACACACACACACACACACATATCTTCTCTCAAACAATAAATTAATCTTAAAAAAAAAGAAAAGATCTCAAGATGGGACTTGTGCCCTTATAAAAAGAGTAAAAGTCACCAGAGTTCTCTATCCATCATGTGAAGACACAGAAAGAAGGTAGCTGTCTGCAAACCAGGAAGATTTTTCACCAGGAACCAAACTGACTGACACCTTGACTTTGGGCTTCCAAGCCTTCATAACTATAAGAAATAAATGTTGTATAAGCCATTTGCTCTATATAGCATTTTGTTACAATAGCACAAGCAGATTAATACACTCTGTCTTTACAACTTTGTAACTTTCATGTAAAATTTGTAGTCTCATAGAGGTGTTATAAAATTACCTACAAAAACAAAACAAAACCCGACCCAATTCTCTCAATTAGGATTGCATCCTCATTATTTTACATCATTAAAAATTAACAGTAGTAATGCTACATTAATTAATTTGTAAGCAAATATGTTTTAAAGTCAGATGGTATGTTGATCTCTATGAATATGCTGTTCTTCATTTCTCCTAAATATATCAATCTAAAGCAGAGCTTGCCACAAGGAGACCCATTATACATTGAAATTTCAAAACATACCAAAATAAAAAAAATACCCCCATAATAAATGCTCTCAGGATTGGGCTACTTCTGTTTCTTTGTAGGCATACAAAATGCTAACAACACTTAGATTTCACACCTCTGCTATGCCTATAAACTCAGAATTTCTCCAGCAAATGCATCATTATTACCATATTATTTGTAAACAATGCAGATATTGCCTGTGACTTTGTGGTTAAGAGCAAGGACTGTTCCCTGGGGTCAAACCCCAGGCTTTAAGTGGAATTCTGGACAAGTTGCCATCAAATCCTTTATGCCTCAGTTTCCTCATCTTTAAAATGGGAATAACGAAAGGGTTGCTGTGAGTACCATTGAAATGTCTGCTTTTATTATATTCAAAATTGTGCCTATATAGGAGAACCATTAGAATTTGTGCTTTAATCAAACAAAATTCTCTTGCCTTCTAGCACAGGGCACTCCATACCATCCCTGTGGTTAGGCGGGGCTCTGTTTTCATCTCTGGCAAATAAACTATTTAAATAAATTTGGGTATTTAAATGGCAGTATGAGATTTCCCAGAGTGCTCTTTTCCCTCTGGTGTGGCAGCTAGGACAGTTTGATTTGGTGGAGTCTGGAGGACTGGAATGCTGAAAGTGAGCACAAACTGTCTGCTGTCCTCAGATGGACATTTGTTGTTTCAAGCCCCTGGCATTTGGGGTAGTGTTTGTCATACAGCGTAACCTTGCCTAGCTGAGTAATGCAGAAAGCAAGGCAATGATCTGAAGTGTCAAGTAAACATTCGCTATTCAAGTGAATGGCATCTTCAGGAATACTCAAAGTGGGATAATATCAGTAAAAAATAATTTGAATTGCTGGCTAGGTCAATGATATCTTCAAATGTCCGCCTTGTCTCAGCTTTTCCTTTGATGTCCAAAATTTCATCCTGAAGGTATTTTGGGAATCACTCTCCCCCTTTTAAATAAGGCATAAAAACCTGGGGGAAGTAATATATAAATCATCAAATCTTTACACATTCAAGTGAATGTGTTTATCTAATCCATTCCTAGGGAGAGTCAGGGCAGCATAGGAATTATGTTGGGAGATGAAGTTGGGAAAGTCTTCCTGATGTATAATTCAGAAAAGAATTATGTGAATGAGGGAAATTATGGAGATTGTTTAATTATAGAAATAATTATCTGATATACATCTTTTTTAAAAGAAAATATTTATTTTATTGTTTGAGAGAAGAGAGAGAGGGAAGGGGGGAGGGCTTAGAGCAGTCTCCATAGTTGCACATCATTCATTGTGATGTGGTTTCATTCCATACAGATGGATGTGGGACCACGATGGAACAGCAACTGAACTGGGGGTCTTCCACATGGGAGGTGAGAATTTTTGGCACCATCCAGGCAGTTACCAGTTCCACTACAGTTCAGCATATGGCTTTACACAGGCCAGGGCTGGCATTCATTTGATCCCTGGACCTCACTGTTGCAAGACTAGTGTTCAGCCTGCAGAGTTATCCTGACATCCCCACATCTTTATTTAATATTAAGGCGGACCCAGCCATCTACAAAACTACTGTAAGTATAGGCTCAATGGACCTGCTCAAGGCCACTTGATAAGTTATTGCAAAGCTTATGTCTGACTCCTATAGGACTTTAACCACTATACCCTGCTGTTACCTTGCCAATTCTAAGGCAAGGGGCCGAGAGTAATAAGAGAAAGAGAAAGTAAGCAGATACACAGAAAGAAAAAGAAATAGGGGCCAGAGAGGTGAAAAGCGAATCCCTTCCTGAAGTTCAATCTCATTCCTATGAGTGAATCATATTAGTGAATCCTGTATCCTTTTTTGTTGCTGCTATTTAAGAGGGCTTAGGTTTGTTTCTTTTACTTACCATCAGGAGGGTCCTAACTAACTTATGTGCTTAATTCCTAGTGGTGCCATGTTGTGAATTGGAGACCCAAAGACGACCCTGGTACCAGGAATGTCTTGAAAAATCAAGCTGAGCAGAGGGCTAGAGCTCTTCACAGCATCTAGCCAAGAGCTCTCCTCACTGCTGGTTTTTATTGATTTACATTGATTGGATAACAATCATCAAATGAAGAATAGGGAAGAAACTAAGAGACATTGTAAGTTAAGTACAGGGTGGGTTATTCATTAGCATAACAGGAACAAGCAGACCCTTCCCCATACATATCTTTTTAACCCCAGGCCTAGTAATCAATCAATTGGTCTGACCGGAATGCGAAGCTGCATGTACATACGGTATTCTTTTCTATATCTAATCACAAAGGGAGGTGAAGGGGAGGCCGAGGCCTTGCCCCCAGCCCCCCAGAAACCTTTCCTAACAGCGCCATTGACCAGCTGTTTTAGTTTGGGCAATTTACTTAACACCATTTTGTCTTACTGGTAGGTGTCTTTTGTGTAACATTCTAATAGGCGTTTAGAATTAAATAAGACAGTGAATGCCAAGTGCTTACTATAATGCAGGCATGTCCAACCTGCAGCCCATGACGGCTTAGAATGAGGTCCAACACAAATTCTTAAAACATTTTGAGATTGTTTTGTGTGACCTTTTCTCTCTCTCTCTCTCTTTTTTTTTTTTTTTTTAGCATATCAGCTAATGTTAGTGTTAGGTATTTTATATGTGACCCAAGGCAACCCATCTTCCAATGCACCCCAAGGAAACCAAAAGGTTGTATACCACTGGTTTACATCACAGACACAATCATTGTTAATTATCTTTTATTTTCATTTCATTTTTTACTCTGATGAGGCCTTTCTCCCAGAGAATCTTCCAAAACACTGTATTGTCTTTGAAAGTGTATGAAAATTAGTCGTGGGAGATGTTCCAAGTCGAGGGCAAGTCTCCATGTTTGTTACAATTCTATTGGACATGCCAAGGTAACATGTCAGTTGCTCACCTAAATAGCTGCTAGGTTTTTAGAACTTCCATCTAGTTAACCACAAACTTATCTGACAACTGTAGATTGTACTTGAATTTGGTTCAACAGAGGGGAGTACCTTAGCATGTTTTCAATAAGTCTAGAACACTTGGATTGTTTTCCTCTCCACATAAAAATAAATGCTATACCAATTTATTCTTCACTGTAAGACAAGAAGGATTTTATATCCTTTCACTGTTGCAATAGTGCTTATTGCAGTTGTTATTGTTAAGGAATGAAATGAGGATAAGACTGTGTCCACAATTGAACCAAAGAGCAGTGTCAAGTTGATAGAAGCTGATCAAAAGTTAAATTGAGCCAGGAAAAACTTGTAGCCAGACTCAATAATCACCAAAAGACAGAAAACATCCTCTCTGCCTTAGGAATCCCAGAATCCCTGGAAAGCAGATCCAGTACACTGCCAATTACTTGCAATAGGTACTCAAGTCATTTTATTTGGTCATAAAAGGAGAAAGTGAATTCATAAACTAAGGACTGTAGGACCACACAGAAGAGTCGTTTGTCTGGATTTTTATGAGGGTCATTTCCCTTGAGAAAGCCATAAGTATGAGGAATTTTACTCTGCAACTAATGAAGCTGAAGTTTAGGCCCTACATTTGCAAAGGTATCTTCAAGACATTGGGAGAGGTCCTCTCAACATGCGTATACACTCAGACTTCTGTAAATTGCAATAGCGTGATATTTTAACTGCATTTACTTAAGACTGCTGTCCTTTTCCCATTCTGACTAATTTTTGAGTCTTGTACTTCGCCTA